>KK117308.1:620652-648034 GCA_000611955.2 Stegodyphus mimosarum | reverse complement strand
TATATATATAAAAGATGAAGTTTGATAAATAAAATGCATTGTCTTTTAACAGAAAATATTGTGGAATATCGTAAATTAATTTTACCTCACTCTTTGCAAGAAAACACTATCATATTACAATATTAATCAACTGAAATAATTGCAGAAATAATGATCCATAAAACTAACTTCGAGATATGGAGATTCACAAAACACAGATATAAAACTATTAATTCTTGAGATAAGCATTTCCACTAGAATAAAAGGAAGAGTTAAATTCATTTAAACTTGTATAAATCAACGACCAATACATTTCCAATTATTTAAATTTACTCTTTAGTAATCGCTTAAAATATTCGTTACAACATTTTAAAATGCTGTATTTCCTTGCGATTTTTCTTCCTTGTTTTTCAGTGCTAAGTTCTGAAAATTTAAATTGAAGTATTTACATGAATTGCCCCTTCCTCTGTTTTGCAAATTTTTTTTCTCATTTGAAGGCTAGTTTATTGGTAAATTATATTCTCTTGAGTATTTCAATTTTTATTAAGCTTAATCAGTTTATATTTGCATTTCTTTTTTAGCATTTCATTAATTTTACCTTACCTTGCCTTTATTATTTTAAATCTATTTTGTACAGATTCTTCGTTAAGCAGGTGTTCTTACTCTTACGAAACTTTCTAAACATATGACTTCCCCTTACTTCTGTTATTTACGTTCTAGCTCATTGTAGTTTTATCTACTACTGATGTATGTGATTTTCCAAAATCTGAGTATTTTGTTCGTCTCCTTATCTTTCGTTCCTCCGATGACCCTCTTGGGAACTGCGGTCAAAACTCATTGATGAGAGGTGCCCCTGGGGCATCACAAGGTTTTTAAGCCGGCTCAGTGACCGTCAGATATCGGCTAAATATTCTCAGATATTGTAATGTTACTATAATTATCATTATGTAATCTTTATTTGAATGCATGTTTTCATTTAAAGAATTAATATTGGGATAATTACTAGCAGTTTATCCATAATTACTTTTCATTTATGTTCTTAACCGCGTTTTCCGAAAATTAAATGATTTGCGTAATTTTCCCCTCTTGATTTTCGGAGTGTAAAATTAGTTAAAAACAGAGAACATACGGTATTAAAAATTATCCCTGCCTCCTTCGGATTTGTAATGCTTACTAATATTATGAAGAAACTTTTTTCCCTCTATTTTATTTAATTCACGGTTAGGCATTCTAATATTACTGAGAGAATTAAAATAAGAGAGGAAAAAAAATATATAAATGTTACGTTGCAGCGGAAGATGCGAAGTTAAGCTTTATATATATATAAAATGGGATGCAGTAATCTTAGCTGGATTTAGTATTTTTAACGTTTGCGTCGTCAAGCCATGCATGCACCTAGAAACATAAAACGGCAAAAACATTACGAATGATTAGATTTACAGTAATAGAAACATATATCGTGTTTCATCAAAACACCTATAAGCGGAAATTATCCCGCAGTAAACGGCGTGTGAAATAACGAATCTGGAAACTCTTCCAGTTATACCTGTTGATCGCTCTTTCATTTATTTTTTTCCTTCTCTTAAAAATGAGCGCAGTGGTAACAGGCCTGAGGAGGATTCTCCTGGGGGCAATATTCCTCTTTTACGACACTTAAAAATTATTGACCAAATTTCCGGTTCAGAGACCATAAACGTAACACAGAACTAAAGTGAAGAAAAAAAAAGTAAGTAAAGAGGAACAGAATATTGTGGGAGAGGGAGCAGATTATTTTGGACAAGCTCCTCCACTCGAAATTTCACCCACCACTAAAATGTTTTAACCTCAACCAAGCAAGAGATTACGCCCTGGTAAGCCCCGGAAACGGCCACGAAATATGGCGTTCGTGTAAGCCACGTGTTATTTCGTGTCCAGTCATTATTTCCAGACCAACTCACAACCCGAACCAAAACTTTCTTCTATATATATAGGTGTTTGTGGGGCGTGTATATACATCTATATGACTCCTCCTTTTTTGTTTTTGTAGAACGTTTTTTTCCTCTTTCCTGCTGCAGTGTTCATAATCCCGAAGAGACTGGCAGGGTGACACGTGACTAGGCCCAGCAATACCATTTTGGTATTCTATGGCGGTTTTTGCTTCAGGCACGCTCTTACAATTGAGGAATCCAGTTTGATTTCATAACAACTTCGTAGACGCTTATCTTCTCTTTTCTTCTGCAGTTTCCCTCTTTTTCTTCTTTTTTTCTTTTTTTTTCCCACTGGATTGCTCCGATGGGTATTTTCCTGGTTCTATTCCTCACTTTTAGGATGTGTTTGTGCGTCTGTGTCTATGCTATATAACGGAAGTGTTGGAAGTGTGTAATAGTTCTTTCCCCATCATTCAGTTTCTTATAGTCATTTAATAAATATATATTGATTTGTAAGAAAACAATATTATTACGGGTATTTTCTTGGTTCTGCGCCTCACTTTCAGGAGGTTTGTGCATGTGTATGTATCTATGCTATATAATGGAAATTTTGAAAGTCTGTAATCGTTCTTTCCCCATCATCCAGCTCCGTATAGTCGTTTGCTAAATATACATTGAATTGTAAGAAATTTGAACTATTATAGGTGTTCTCTTGTTTCTATTCCTCACTTTTATGATGTGTTTATATGTTTGTGTGTGGATAGATATATGTTAATGCTATATAACCGAAAGTGTTGGAAGTCTATATCGTTTTTTCGCACTATCCAGTTTCATATAGTCATTTACTAAATATACTATATTGAATTTTAAGGAAATTATATTATTACGGTCTTTTTTTTTTGGTTCTGTTCCTCACTTTTAGGATGTGTATGTGTGTGTGTGTAATATGTATGAATGCTATATAACAGAATTGTTGGAAATATTTAATCCATCTATGCCTGTCATGAAGATTCATATAGTCATTTACTAAATGTGTATTGAATTGTAAGGAAATTATTATTATGGGCATTTTCTCGGTTCTATTCCTCACTTTTAGGAAGCGTTTATGAATATGTTTATACATGTATCTAAAGTAATATAAAGGAATTTTTGGAAGTCTGTTGTCGTCCTCTCTTCCTGATCCAGTTTCTCATAGTCATTTAGTAAATATTGTAGAAGCATTAGGTTATTTTGATGCTGGGGGCATGAAACGTATGAAGTGCCCCAGCAGGGACTCTAACCTGGACTTCTCGAATACCCGCCGAGTGGGCTACAGTTACCCTACGAAGGCATGCTGGAAGAAAAAACAGTAAACTTTTCGGCTTGCAGTACCTAATTTTAGCCCAAGGCTTGTGAATCTCCACTGTTTGTAAAAATTTATTATCACGTTTATAACACATTTTTTTATTCTGCTAATTTGTTAGTTGACTCCCAAAATCTGTCAATGATATTTAACATAAAATTATTTTAAATTTCAATCGCATTGTTCTTTAAAAACTTTGCGAATTGAGCACAAAGAATTGAAAAGGAATTGTACCACTAACTTAATTAAAATCACATATAATTATAGGAAGCATTAAATTAAATATAGCAATGAAATCCGACTGAGCCCCTCTCCAAACAAGCAAAAAATTTGAGGCATAATTTATAAGGTATTTTTCGTTTAATTAATCCATTATTATTATTTTATTGCACACTATAGCTTCTTTTTTCATTAAATTTGATTTACGTTGAAGGTTTTAATGTTTTAGATTTAAGACGGTTTTGCCAGCGAGAGATGCAACTTTACTTTCTGTCGCCCACTTCTGCCAGTTGATATTCCGGCATCAGCCATTTGATAGCCGAAGTTAAATCGCGCCACTAAAGTTTGAGAAACGTAGGCCAAATTTATGTAGTCTCGGATTACGGTGACTTTTTTTAATTGTAAATTCAACTTATGTTATTTTAATAACTCAAAATTGGCAGAATTTTGATCGTATGCACAAGTTGTGCTTTTATTCATTTCAAGCTTAAACCAAATTTTATTTAAAATTGAAGCTATTTATTTATTTAAACTTTCATAAACTTTCTTGTACATTTCCAGATGCAACGATAACTCGCTTGGCAGTCTAACAGGATCTAAAGACTTTGAATTAATATTGCCCAGTTAGGATTCTGTAAATTTTATAAGTAATGTCTATGTAATGTGATAGATAGATAGATAGATAGGTGGAAAGTTCCACCTTGAACGTTCGAATGCTATAATTGAAGTCAGTTTTTTATTTATTGCTTCATCGTACGAAATAAAGGAAATACTGCAATCGAGAAAAATTTCGTGTATCATATTTCAACGAAAATATCCATTTTGACCACTCTTGAATCCATTTGAACGAGGTTTTTGCATGACATCTGTACGTATGAACGGAATAAACGACTCGTTTTTCCAAAACGGATTCTAAAATGGATTTAAAATGTAATCAGAAGAGTTTTTTTTTTCGTGACGTCTGTGTGTATGTGTCTATATGCATCTGTCATAACTCAAAAACGAATTGCTGCAGAACGTTGAAATTTTGGATATCACACTGCTATAACATGTATTTGAACATCTCCCTTTTCATTGCAATCGCCCGCACCAAACGTATATATACTCGTATATTGGCACGCTGTTATCCGGACTCGGTGAGCTCTGCTTTTTTTTATTCCTGTATGTTTGTAAACTGCGCACTTTTTTTGCTTTAAAAGTGATTGAATTATGTAGTTCTTATGTTCCGTTTAAGGTTTTTATACCTTTAGTTATTATCCGTGCAATAGTTACAGAATTATCAACAGTTTAAATGGCACTAAGCTTAACGAGGCCGCCATTTGTTTACAATAGAAACTCTTAGTAGAATAGTGAATTAAGTCAGTTGGTGCACAGATTTCAATGTATTTTTGCCCAGTGGAACAAAAGCTAACTTCCAGCTTTTTTGCACTGAAACTTCTGTCATCCTGCCCGCTGACCGAATTGCTTGTTTTAGCGTAGAAACATTAATTTAAATTGTAAAATTTTTTTTAACTGTATTTGGTATTTTAAGTTTTCCTGTATTTTAAAATTTTTAATGAAGATTTAGTTTTTATATATTTTTGCCTTGCGGCGAAGTGATAACTGAAATGATTGAATTAGAAATATATTTCTAATGAATTCGATAAAGTAAATTTAAATGAAGTGCAGCAAATAATGTGTATAATTTAATAGGCCGTATAAGGAAGTCACGTGATGTTCATTTCAGATATTTTTGTTTTAACTTATATCCTCCCTCCAAATTTATTTGCAGTTAATCGGATTAGATTTCCCGTTTAAACATTCAGAACGTAAAACGTGTCGGCACAAACTACGATGCATAAAAAATGACTAATCTTCAGTGGGATTATTTTAGATATTTTTATAAAAAATTCCAAGGCTAAGTTCTAATATGAACTACGCAAATTTCAATACGATTTAAAATGATTTAAACTGTTTATTTTTCTGTAGCGATTTCAAAATTTTTAGCTGTAAAAAAATTTATTTTTATGTTTTACGTATTTTTAAAAATTGTTTGGAAAGCTTTAAGGATGATGATGTCGTATGTTATTAAAAAGGTATTTATTTTCTTGAATCTTATATTTTATCTTAAAACCATTTTTTAAAAGTACATTTCTGCTCAAAACAAGTAACGATAAGTAAACCCTTAGCCCCCCCCACGAAAAAATCTGAAATGTTTCAGGTTGTAGTGGTGTCCCAGAAGAGTTTGTTAAGGTTTTTTTCGCTCTCGCTGAGCTCGCAAGCTTAAATTTTTCCGAATAACAACAGTCTTGCGCGCTAGAGATAAAAATGTTTTATTTTGAACAGTGTAGCCACTGCTCCGTTTGAAATCGTTGAGCTTGTCAATAAAGAATTCATTAAAGTTTTTAAAAAATAGGAAATAAATAATAAAATTAATTCGAAATTCAGAATTCGGGCCTCCAGTTGTACAGGACGTATTTAAAATTTAATAGCTCTAAGTACCGTCTTTTACTTCCTCGTACGAAGTAAAGGAAATATTGTAATAGCGAAAATCTTCGGGTATCATATTTCAACGAAAATATCCATTTTGACGGCTATCGAATGCAATTTAACCATGTGTTTTCTTGACATTTGTAAGTAAGGACAGAAAAGGAGTCTTTGTCCCAAAACGGATTGCAAGAAAGATTTTAAATGGATTCAGAAGAAATTTCTTCGTAACATCTGTACGTACGTACGTGCGTATATATATATGTATCCTGCATAAATCAAAAACGAGTAGCTTCAGAACGTTAACATTTTGTATATAGGACTGCTATAACATGCAGTTGTGCACTTTTCCTTTTAGTTGCAATCTGTAGCACCAAAAGTCTATAAATATATATATTACATATATATATGAGATAATATACTCTTTATCACTTAGTTAATAAATTATGATTATATTAATAATATAATAAATGTCATTGCGCAAGTATTAGGAAAATTATTTAGATTGCAAAGAATTTCAATTAATTAATTCAGTCTTTAATAATAATAAATATATATGACTACTCTGTTACATGTCTCTGTGAGCTCAGTTTTTGTTATCTTTATATGTTGGTAAATTGTGCATAGTTTTCTTTAAAAATGATTGAAATATATTGTTTTTATCTTCCGTTTAAGATTTTTATGCCTTTAGTTAATCTGCATGCAATAGTTGTAGAATTATCAAGTATTTAAAAGTTGTTTAAGTGCTTCTGTTTTTACATTTGAACATTTCAGAATAGTGAATTAAGTCAGTTTCTGCATCTTCAGTGTGTTTTTGCCGAGTGGGACCAAAAATAAACTTTCAGTTTTGAGCACCGAAAAAACTGCCTTCTTGGCCGCTGGCCAATTGCTTGTTTTTGCGTAGAAACGCTAATTTTAATTGTATTTTTTAAAATTGCTTTAACTGCATTTTGTGTTTTATAGTTTTCTATATTTTTCAATTTTTAATAAAGATATTTTGAGGTTTTATGTATTTTTGCCTTGCCGCGAAGTGAGAGGTGAATTAATTGAACGAGAAATATAGCTAATGGAATTAAGGAAATAAGTTTAAATGAAAAGCTTCAAAAAATGCGTATAATTTAATATTCGGTACAAGGAAGTCATGTGGTGTCCAGAGCAGAAATTTTTTCACAAGATACACACATACAGATTCTTCATCATTTAATTTCTCTAAAAATAAAGCAGGGCATCAATATTTGACGGCAGCAATATGAAAAGTAATTCGCCGTTTATAATAAACTAAAGCACAATACCATTTCGAGATTAAGAGCCCCTTTTAGGCTAAAATTAATTTTCGTTTGCTCCTTAGTAACTTAAGTTATCTCCAATAGCTAGAAGAATTTAAGTATAATTTATTCAATTCCCCATTTCACAAACTGGTCGGGATATGACTGGAACCTTGATTGGAAAGCGAGTATATTCAATGGCATGCTTCCAACTCTTCTTACAATTATAAAACTGAAGACAATAGTTTATATTTTCAGTCATTCATATACAAATTTTGCTTTACAACCTTCAATTTTTTTTTCTTGGAAAAAAAAAAAGGCTTTTTATACCTTCAGTAACGGCTTTTTATACCTTCAGGTATAAAAAGTATAAAAAGCCGTTACTAAGGTTACTTTCCCTTTCTAGAAATTTCATTCTCCTGATGATGAGGGGCCTGTAGCTGTCCTCGCAATCGATTGAGTGTTTTAGTAAATGTACGCCAAATACAAGGTTGTTTCAGCGAATTTGATCGTTTAATTTGTTTATTTAAGACGCAGGTTGAACAAGTTTTAAATTATTCCTTTTATTGCTTATTAAAATACTATTAAAAGATAGGGCAACATTTTTTTATTTCCTGATTTGAAATTCTGTCTTGAGGGTAGTAAAGAAAGCATATCGAAAGGCAAATTTGAACAAACATAAATTTTGCTAAATTTTAGTTTCGACTCCATTTATTTTTTACAATTCACGTTTTACAAGTAGTGTATAGCAGTATAAGGGAAAAATAAAATTAAATTGAAAAAGTTTTTATACAGCAAGCTCTTATTTAAAATAGATATCACAATCAATGCACTAAGAGAAAAAAATAATTTATCTTATAGTTTGATGGGAATAGTATATTAAATAACTCTATTTATTGAATTCACCTACAATTTATATCGCGTATCCTAAAAGCGTGGGTCGTCTAAACAACGAGATCAATTAATTTAATTGCATTGTCATTATCTTTTTTAATTTATCATAAGAGGCCCATTTATTTTATTATTCGTGATATAAAATTGTAGATGACTCCTGTAAATAGAACTATTTAATCTATTATTCCCATTGAGCTATGTGATGAATAAGTTTTCTCCATTAAATTCGTTAATTATTATAATTATTTTTAAAAAAGATCATTGTAAAAAAAAGTTTAATTGTATTTTATTTTCTCTTTATTAGACTTAGTTACATGTTATCAATTAAAAAAAACTTCTAAAAAACGAATATCGCTATTTCGTCACATGAAACACTTTTTATTCGTCTGCTTCAGATTGAAACACATTTCTTAAAAAAATGCAGTAAATCACTTAATTTTTTTAACATTCTTGATTTAGAAGAATGCTGAAAGTTTGTTTTGCAATCGGTGGAAATTTCAAAACATTATATCTGATACATTTTTAAATGTTGAAATTTTAATATCATAAGGAACTGATAGGCTAAAAAATTCAGAAATTTAGTTACAGTTTTCATACAACTTTCGTTGAAAAGATATTTTTCCGTTCTATTCGAGGGTGAAAACAATAAAATTTGAATATGCTTAGTTTCTTCGGTAAACGAAGATATGTTAACGAAGAAACTCAAAAAATTGACTAATACTAAATATGCACTAAATACGCACTAAATACGCGATAAATATTAAATACGAGATTAGACTTATGCATGATTTATCTATTATATCAACATTTTTCCATTTTTCTCTGAATAATTATTTCTCACAAACAGTTTTGCAGAGCGTTCTGCTTGTCCTGGAGGAAGACGAAGCTCGTTACACTTTTTCGCCCTTTTAAGATGCAAATAAGAATTGATCACTTCGTTTAAGGTTGACACTGAGCCTTTTAATGATTATGCAAATGTTTTTTGACTTCGAAGATTTTTTTTTACATTAAAGTTCTTACTTTTGCTACATTCGGAACAATCCGTTTTTCCCTTGGACATGTATTTTGAACAATTTTTCTCCTTGAAGGCAAATTTTGAAAAATTTTGTTTCCTTTCTTATTGACAACATTACCTGTTGTTGCTTTATATACCGACAAATAATGGATTTCACTGCATTTTTTATGACTAAATATGAATAATTTTCTTCGGAAAGAGCAAAAACATAGTCTTCCGTCCATTGCTTTTTTAAACGTGCTGTTTAGCATGAAAAAATATTGTTAAATAGCAGACGGTAATTTACACTTTCAAAAATATAGTTGCAGCTAAAAAATATTTTACAAGCAGGTTTGTTTTTATATAGCAAAGAAAATTAGACTAAAAAATGTGCGAACAACCTTTGTACACTATAGACTGAAATTTGCAGCATACATACTAACATCTTTGGTAATTTGGATCGTATGCTATTTTCTTTCACGTTGAAAGGAATGCTCGATTTAGAATCTAACTTAAATGCTTTGAATTAAAGCATTTCTCAGTTCTTGGCTAAATTTTTCTTTAATTTAAAACAATAAATCTACTCTATTTCTTTTTGGGAATTAAGATATGCCGATATCCTTGAATTTGAGTATTTCAAATGTCCTATTGCTATCACCGGACAACTCCAAATTTCTTAAGCAACATAAAAAACTAGTTAATTGAATTCCAGTATCATCTATCGAGCATTACTTCACCAATTTTTCTTCGCATCGCTTAATCCTTTTTGCAAGTCTGAAGTATTTTATAGAGATCAGGAGAAATGAATTCGAGGTAAAGAATTAAAAAAAAATCCAAAAATACCATCACAGAAATTAAAAACTTTTCTACTTAACCCCATCCGAGACCATTTTCCAATACTCCTCGTCCGCAATATATGAATTTAAGATGACTCAGCTAAAGGGAAAAAATATTCCTCCTTTACAAATCATCCAAACCCTTGAGAACCATCTGAAGAAATAAATTCCACATAGCTCTAAGAATTAATTCTTTTTTCATCATATGACGTCAAGGATCTTCTTATCTGAGCACCAAACGACAATCACTTAATCGATAATTATCGCCTTGCTGCGTGCCTCCTCCTCCTCCCTTTCGAACGAGAAAAGGGGCCTATTTAATTTCTCCCCATAATTGTCCCTTTTGCCTAAAGAAAAAGTTGGGCCTAACTTTGGTAGAAAAGTCCTCTTTGGTTTGGCATGCGATTATGAAGTAATGCGCCCTTAATCCTCTCGCTTCCTTTCGTGTCAGAGCATCCTGGGGCCGCCCTATGCAGAAGGGGGCGCTATGTTGTTGCTCGCAGTAATTCGCAGATATCGCAGCACGGGAACAAGAATCATAAACTTGTCGTTGCCAATAATCTCGTTAAATATTAATAAGAAGCTTGAAGGATTGTAGAGAGAAATTTTATTTGCCATCTAGACAAGGTCTAGTTGTTAAACGTTTCTTAATTGCCATTTAGATATGCTGGTAAATTAATCATGCTTGCAAGCATAATTCATCAAAGGAATTAAAAATATCGCACTTCAAAAAACGCAACTTAAAAATTTCAGATATCAGATTCTGAGATTTTATGTTAATTAACCTGTTATTATTATTTAAATCTCAACTTTAATTTTTTGTCCCGTAGTTCTCAGCAGAAGGCAAATTAGCTTTTGTGTATTTAAATCGAGGGTTTGAATGTTTAAGATGATATGTTATTAACCAGATATTATGATCTGAATCTTAACTTTAATTTCTTCTTTCACTAATCTTCATCAGAATACAAATCAGTTGTTGTGATCTTAAGGCGAGGGTTTGAATGTTTTAGGCTGAGAGGCCGGAAGATTTAGATTGAGTCTTAGATTAAAATGATGCCAGAAGGCAGTCTGGCCTTGCAGTTAAGTACAACCGCCAGTTCTGCCAAAGTTATTGAGGCTATAGCGTCTCGTTAGCCAATGTTTAAAATAAAAATTTAATTATCCCTTTAATTATCTTGAGCCAGCTAAAATAGTCTATTTTATGTGCTGTCTCGGACAACGTTACTCATATTTATAATTTATGTCGACCAGCCGGTATAGTGGTTAGTAACACTGACTGCCGTAGAGATAGGCCCGGGTTCGAATCCCGGAGAAGGCATGGTTGTAACTGTTCGTCCCTTCATAAGAGGCAGCGGTGGCCACCTATTAGGTGCCTTCATAATGTAATGGCCACCATTTCTGGCCCTTGTAGTGGCGCCAGGCTAATGTGTGTTAAATAAAGCCCCCGGCCATTTTAAAAAAATTGTGTTGCACAAAGTGCTATTTTAAGAATTAAATGAAAAGTTTATTTGATCCTTGACTTTGATTTGACTTTGTCATTTGTTTCAGAGCAAAGCGATAACTCGCTTGCAGTCTAGTAGGGCCTGCCAGAACATTGATACAACTCTTTAGCCATAGCAGAGCCTTGCCAATGTTTTAGAGCTTCCCTGTTTGCCTTGCAGTTAGGTACTATTCGTGGGCTCTCCCAAAGTTTTATTGCGACTTTAACCATCTTACTGACCATGTGCTTAAATACGCCCCATTAATTACTTGAGCGAACTTAAGTAGTCTATTTTGTGTGTAGTCTCAAACTACGTTACCTAAATTTGAATTTAACTTCATTTTATGTAATTTTAAATGCCCGAAAGTAACCGAGAATCACCTGTATCATTAGTACTGCCTTCTGTTCGTAAAAAGCTCGACTGTTATTTTAACCTTTTTAAAACTTTGCCATTTGAATTCGGACTGGAGCGATAACTTGCTTGCCAGTCTGGCCAGTTCTCAAGGACTCAGAATAAACGTCCAGACTCATCAGAATCCTACAAGTCCAATAACTCGAACAGCTTACCTTTAAAGTTTCAGAAAAATGTAAGAAATATTTTTTTAAATTAAAAAATATCATACGAATGAAAAGAAACTGAAATCGGATTTTCGAAAGCAGATTTCAGTTTAACGTCTGAAACAGTTCTATTCTAAACACTTCCAACTAGTCTAACAGTTTAATAATAAATCTCCTACCAATTCAAGAAAGAAAATATAAAATCATAAATTTATTTCTGGGTCTTATCTAGTAAACAAATGCACTAATATCATGGCATTCAAGAAAAAAGTTTCCGTTGCTGACAGTTGCCTTGGACATCTCATAAGCGACAGCGTCAATTTGTCATAGTTTTGAAACAGAATCCTCGCTTTCTACCATCAGCTTCTCGACAGTATTTTCTAATCGATAGTCTTTTAAGTACTCTCGTACCGAAAAAACACTAAACATTTACAAATAACTATGTCCTTTCAGGACAGATAGCTCTCCAACCACACTTCAACAGGGTGGTAAGATTTGACAACATTACCGACATCGTGTCGACATTACTGTGTGTCATATATTTAAAACAAGCTGTCAAGTGCCAAATGTTCCAAATGATGGGAGAATTTGTTGTGGTAATATTTCACCATAAATTATTGTCACATAGTGATTTTCTGCTCTTCTTTTCTAGAAGCATTACGTTTTTTTATGTTGGAGAAATGTGAAAAATGTGCTATGCCCTCGTTGGGACTCGAACCTAGACCTCTCGAATACGTGCCGAATGTGCTACCGTTACACCACGAAGGCATGCTGAAAGGAAGGAAGAAATACCTTAACACTCCTCTTTTAAAGGAGGACTGGGGATTAGAGGACCCAACCGCCAAATCCTGGTGGTGATGAATTATTGTCCACCACCACCTTTTAGTTCGTACGCCACTGTAGATTCTTAGGTCATTTTGAAGCAGAAAATGGGAAAAATGTGCAATGCCCTCGCCAGGACTTGAAACTGGACCTCTCGAGTACGCGTCAAGTGTGCTACTGTTACACCACGAACGCATGCTGGAAGGAGGAAGAAAATGCCTCATGCTTTACTAAAGAAAATACATACTTATGAAGTCATAACTAAGTATTTTCTTTACTTCATGACTTGATTACGAAGTTGCTTGCAACAAATATGCCTCTCGAGCTGCGAGACTTTCTATTTTGTCGGGATGTAACACCTCGAAAAGATTTTCTTCCAAGGTGCTAGAAAGCCGGCACTTAAGCTAATAAAGATGGTGTAAGATGCCTGAGCTAATAAAGAGGAGCAAAACGAGGATAATTTAAATTGACGGCAGTGGTTCAGGAAAAGGCAAATGAAGCTAATTTCTAACCGAACGAGAAGAGGAAATAAGAGCTTTAAAATATATAGTAGTGAATTAAAAAATAGAATATAAACTATCTCAGTGCACGTATTGGGAAAAGATATTGGTTTAATGTTAATCAGCTTGGTTTCAAAGGAGCAAGAATATATAAAAATCTGACCACAGAAAAAAACAAAGTTACTAAGAATTTATGTAATCTCTCCTGGCATAAGCGAAAAGTACACTTCGATTTGTTATCAGTTATTAGATTACGATGAAATGATTGTTAAAATTATTAAAAAACAGAGAAGCCAAACTGATCAACATTCTTCTAATAAAATCTGCAAATGTGTTTTATGTAAAAACTTTGAACAAATACCATACTTACATAATATAAGAAGGAAGGCGAAATTAATACTGCGGAGGATAACAAAATACAGTAGGTTTTAAAAGAATGCAGGGCAAAAATGTTTACTATTTAAAAATTCCAGCAAATGTTTTGTTAACGTATAATTTTAATTTGACCTGTCAATTCTCTTTCCTTTTTCGAGATAGATGTTTATGCACTACTATCTATAGACTCAATTAAAACTACTTTACAGGATAAAACATTTCAAAAGTGGCAAGAAAAGTGGGATTATGATATGACTGGGAGGAATGTATATAGTGTTCTTCCAAAGGTTAATTCGAAAATGCTATATTATAACAGATTGTTCAATCAATTATTAAAAAGACATGGTCAGTTTCCTAATTAGTATTATAGATTTTATAAATGGTACATGAATTTGCCTCTGTGGTCAGCTGGGGCATCTGGCAACAAGTTCACAATATATATCGGATTGTCCACTTACAGAACTTATCAGAACAGAATACTATGGAAACATTGCAAAGATTAATGACTAGTTCCTATGTGCAACTGAAAAGGCTAAACTGGGCATTACAAGGATTATCATGAACGTAAATAGATATGAATATTTTATTTTTGAATATTAGTAAATACTGTTATATTAGTAAAAATCTATCTGAATTATGTATAGAAGCCAGAGTTGTTCAATGTTAATCAAAGACTGATTAATCTGTAAAATTAAGTAATAATAAGTTTATTAGATTATCTTGTAATGCAGTAAGAATTTTATATAGACAGAAAATCTCTGTATGTATTATTTGTTGTAAAGTATTTTCGTAAATATGATTATGTTATTACTAATAAGAAATGATTAATGCTATTATCTTGTTTGCTGTCTTTAATTGAATATAACTGTTTACATTGCAATTTTAATTACATTTCTTTTATATGTATGTATTATTTTGAATAAAGGTAGAGATGACCCTGTTGGCGAGGCAGACACATCTTCCTCGAAGGGAGACTAGAACGACGACTTGCCTTCATCTGTATTTAGTTCCAGTCTTTCATTAATTGGTTTGTTTTAAAATTGCCGGTTGTGTCAGTTTGGCGGTACAGCTTATTATCTTTAGGTTATGTTCCCTTTTTCTAGATACATGCAGTTTTAGAGGTTTTTCAGGTGTCATAGAAATGAATACTGTTAATAACAAAAATAAAAACGAAATTCACGCATCATGTTTTAACGCTTCTGGACTTATCGTGTTAAGTGACACGAAATTTCGTGAATTTTTTATTTATATTTCTCTTGAGGAAAAGTTTTCGAAAGAGTTCTTTAAGGAAAATTCTGTATATTCTCATCCAACTTGATATTAATAGATTTCAGGCCGTCCCACGTTTAACAGTGTTCGTAATACGAATGTCAATTTTCTTTTTTTTTTTTTTAATGTGATTAAAATCTGCATAAGCGGAATAAAATTTGCCATTTTCCTCCGTTTGAAAAGGGAAAAAAAGAAAGAAGAAGAAGGAAAAAAAAATGGCGAGGATATGCCGTCATCAGTGTGAAAATAATAACCAAAAACTCAGAACTTCCAGGAATTGTCCTTTTGAATAAATGGCATTTACATATAGATCGTTGGCTACTAAATTCCTCCCCAAGAATTGAGATTACGCTATTGCTAATAAATTCCATGTTGTTGATGCCTGACTAATTTCTTTTTTGAATTATGTTAAACGCAACTTGTAGTTATTTACAAAGTGAACTGCAGAATTCAAAAATGAGAATATATATATATATATATATGTATAATTTATTTTACAGTAGATTATTGAATATATTATCTCCTTTGAAAAAAAAATAGTTAGAATTTTGTTACATATATTTCCTCACATATTAGGCCAAAGGAGCGTCAGGCCAGAAGGGCTATGAGTCTCCAAAACCAGATTTTGCTTTGAACCACTATAAAAGTCCGAATCACTTTTCATATTGTTGCCACCAAATATTATCGCCCTGCATTATATATATTTAAAGAAATTAAATAATGAACAATTTGCATGAATGTATGCATGTTTTTCGAATTGTGAAAAAATAATGCGCCTACAGCTTGAACAACGTAGTCCTTCACCCGAATTCGGACACCTGGAGTACATTTAAATTTCGAATTTGTCTTATTGTGTATTTCACATTTCATACAACTTTAACGAATGGTTAGTTAACAAACTCGACGATTTCAAAGCGAGCAGTGGCAACACTGTACAAAAAAAAAATTTCAAAAAAAAAAAAAAAAAAAAGACATTTTTACCTCCAGTGCACTAGACTGTCTATCGGAAATTCTAAAGATAGGCTGCTTTTAAATAGTTTAGCTCAAAGGAACATTAGCTCAAATGCTGCCGAAACCTGTATGTGTATGTAAATGAAAAAAAAAGTCACTTTGGGCCTGATATAAAATCTGAAAGCTTTTAGAATGCCTTTTCTTTGGGAGAGATTATATATATATGTGTATAGATATATATATTGATAATTAATTTATTTTAACGAAGATTAGAGAATTTAGAGAGTACTTTTATCTAGACTAAACAAAATGCAACACAAAATAACATATATATACATATACATCTATACATACCCACCCTGTTACTCAGCTCTATGAGCTCAGTTTTTACTTCCTTGTGCAAAGTAAAGGAAGTACTGTAATCACGAAAATTCTCGGTACCATATTTCAACGAAATATCCATTTTGACCGCTATCAAATGCAAGTTAATGATGTTTTTGCTTGACATCTGTACGTAAGGAAAAAATAAAGGACTCTGTTTCCCAAAATGAATTATAAAACTGATTTAAAATAAATTCAGAAGACATTTTTTCATGGTGTCTGTGCGTACGCATGTATGTATGCATCTCGCATAGCTGAAAAACGAGTAGCTTATACTTTTGGTGCCGCCGATTAGTAACTTGCCTCAATGAGTTTAGTTTTTTTTTATTCTTATATGTTGGTAAATTGAGTATTTTTGGCTTTAAAAGTTATTGAATTATGTTTTTCTCATCTTCCTGTTAAGGTTTTTATGCCTTTAGTAAATCTGCATGCAATATTTGTAGAATTATCAAAACTTTTGTTGATAATTGTACAAACAAGTTCTTTAAATCCGGCTAAGCCTAATTATTTTTACAATAGCAGCCATATTTGTTTACAATCGAAAGTTAGCAGAATAATGCATTTGTAGCAAATCCAGAGAAACTAAGATCCGCAACAGCAAAGATAACGCCTTCTTTTATTATTGCGAATTAAATCATGCTTAATATATTCAAGAATCATTTAAGTTATTACATTTTCCCATATATTGACTCAGCATGGTACTCAGCTTCGTATTAGCGGCAAATATTGTCGCCAGTCTGTCTCGGACACAGCAGAATGTTTACGAGTAGCGCATGCGCATAAGGTAAGCGGCGCTGAATCGTCTGTGAAAAACTGTTTCTTTTTTATTTGTTTAATATCTTTTATACACTGTTTTAGGTTTATTGTAGTATTTGAATAGAACATGTGGCAACGGACTTTAAATGAAACGCAGGAAAAATGTGTATAATTTAGAAGGATTTAAGTTTAATCCGCACTAGGAAGTCATATGGCGTACACATCAGATTTTTTTTTATCTTATATGTTGATAAAATGTGCATATTTTGCTTTAAAATTATTGAATTATGTTGTTCTTATCTAATATGCATGCAATAGTTGAAAAAGTTGTTGAATTATCAACAATTTAAAACTTGCTTAAGTGCAGCTAAGCCTGATTTTTTTACCATTAGTGCCATATTTGTTTACATTTGAAACTTAGCACAATAGTGAATTAAGTCAGCTTCTACACGTTCAGTGTCTTTTTGCCGAGTATGACCAAAAGTAAACTTTCAGTTTGGGGCACCGAAAAATCTGCCTACTTTACCGCTGGCCGAATTGCTTGTTTTCGCTTAGAAACTCTAATTTTAATTGCAAAAATTGTTTTTTAATTGTTTTAACTTTATTTATAGTTTTGTATTTTCCATATTTTTCAAATTTTTATGAAGATAATTTGGGGTTTAATGTATTTTTGCCTTGCCTCGAAGTGAGAAGTGAATTAATTGAATGAGAACTATATCTCTAATGAAATTCGAGGTAATATTTTTAAATGGAATGCAGCAAAATTTGTGTATAATTTAATACTCCGTGCAATGAAGTCATGTGGTGTATACATCAGATAACTTTTTTTGGTCCGAATGGGCTATTAGTTTCAAACAGAATTTTACATCGTTTAATATGAACGGCGAATTTCTTTTCAAGATGTTGCTATCAAAAACTGTCACCCTGTATTATCTTCAAGGAAATTAAATATTGAAAAATCTGCTTGTATGTATGTAATGTTACTCGCATTGTGAAAAAATGATTTTACCTAGAACCATTAAATTTTGGATAGCGTTGTCCTCCACCAGAATATGTGTACCTTGAAGCGGGAATTTTGAATTTCGAATTTTATATATCATACTTTATATAACTTAATGTATTTTTTATTAAAAAACTCAACCATTTGAAATCGAGCAATGGCAACACTGTACGGAATAAAATATTTTTACCTCTGGTCAGCGACACTGTCTATCGAAGATTATAAAGATAAGGTGTTTTAAATATTTTGTAATTTTACTGTTAAATAGTATATGTAACATATATGTTAAATAGTATATATGTTAAATATATGTCACGTAAGTACGGAGAACTTTATATCTAATAAATAAACAAAAAGTTAACACACAAAACATTAGTAATAAAAAGTCACGAAAAAAGTTTTGGAAGCAATCTTGTTAAGAAACCTGAACATTGATATGATGAACTGTGAAAAGACTAAAAAAAAAAAAAAAAAAAATTATAGAAAAACGTATGCCAACGCTTAACAGTGTACCGAGAAATTTATGAAAGAATAAGGACGCTTTCTGTATTTGCATTTTAATTTCAATGTTTCTAGAGAATTTAAGCTATTACTAAATCCTGTATAATGTTGTTTTGTTTTATTATAACATTCCATAACATATATACACCCATCAAGCTATTCCAACGTAAATCGTAGTGTAATTTCAGATGCCTTTTCTTACTCATTCTACCAAAAGCATACTAACGAAATGTTCCCTATAATATGAAGTCCTAGCCGATTGTTTGTAAGGTGTAAGGTCAGTACACAAATGAGGTTAGGCTCTTTTTAACATTGACGTTATTTATTGACAGAAGTGGCGTAAAAAAACCTCAAGAGTCAGTGACATCATATAAGAGCAAACTTTGAAGGCGGTGATGCTTCAGCTAATTATATAGAAAGTAAACAGCAAATAAAGCTCCTGCTAAATCTTATTAAAATTTGCAACATATACTATAGTATATTTAGTGCCCAACCACGGTTAATAAATGCTCTACGTTTAATATAATAAAAAAGTATATGATAGTTTTTTAAGCGCAGTCGTGAATCCGGCTACTTTAAAAGCTGACAGTCTCGATGGCAGAGTGGCGGGGCATGAGGAAGAAGTTGATACCAAACTAAATTCAACCAATTATCATCTTTATTTCCAGATTTCCAGGCATACGAGAATAATTCCTCGTAGACAATATACTCTTTAATCATAGCAATTACGATAATTTCTCATATACAATTTACACAGGCTAATGGGGACGACATCATTTTAGTAAAGCATAGAAGATACGTTAGCAATGGCGGAAGCTGCGGCGAAAATTTAACTTAGGTCACAAGTCATACGAGGAGGCGTTTGAAATCATTTGATTCATTCTTTCAATAATCTAAATTTTGATTCATTAAGATCTAGAAAATATCAATTTTAAATTTAAATTTGAGTAGGGGCTGCTAAACGCACGTCTAAGTTTTAGTTCCTACCTATCTGAGGTATCGGAGCTGGCTGATGTGAGCATGAGATACGTGAGAGTAGATTACTTAGTCATATGACCTGTAGCTGTAATCTGATTGGAGTTTCCCTATGCAGGCAATTCGAATACTTTTCCACAATTAATTTGTAAAATCTTTGGAGATTTGCATTTTATTCTTGGTGAAATGATCATAGGAAATGAATTTAATCATTAATTAATAATGACGTAGCTAACTCACCAGCGGTATTTATACTAAGTTTGATGCAATTGTAAAGGCCAGCTATGATTGGTTAATACTAGCTTTAGTTGCCCTTTTCACGTACCGTTATATAACATAGAAAGATCTTGAATTTGAGAGAACAGATGAATTTTGGGAGAAAGCACCAAACCTAGAATGTTAATTTTGAGGTCACCAATTATTTTTTAAAGCAGCTATCGTATTTTCTTATATCTTATATATATATATATATATATATATAATGCTAATGTTGAACACCAGACGGCGCTCAGTTGCTCATCATATAATTCGATCTGGTGTTTGGGGGCCTCAAGACGTATTGAAAGAATAACGACGTTAGATTTAAAGACGAAAATAAAATTGTATCGAAGAAGTTAATTCAGTTTATACTAGTTTATTTGTAAAAAAATGTAAATACTTTAAATGTAATTAAATGTGCTGTCCTTTCAAGAAGTTTTTTAGATGTGTTTTTAAAGAAGGCATTACTCCATATATATAATTTATTTTCTAATACATTTTTTAGTATATTACTCCACTTACCCGACACAAAAGTCCTTACCTGTCCTTTATTTTCGCAATCCTTAGTCGTAATCATATACTTCAAATAGAGATGTGTTTTAAATGACGAAAGTACTCACGTTTTGGTAAAGTCAAATTTTAAAAAAATAATAATTTTCTAGAAATAACAAAATTTAACTTTTAATGCGGTATCCTGGTTCCTATAATTATATTTGGAAAAGTTTTATACTCATGAAAAAGTAAAATTATAAGAAATTTGACTCCCGTACGACAAAAGTTGACCGGAATATTTAATTTCAAAATTTGCCATTTTTGATGTCATTTATGACTTGCTTTGAGGGATCGATTAACAATAATTAGAGAAAATAAGTTTAAAATAAGTGCAACAATATATATATGCATAATTAAAAAAAAAACCATAGAAAGAAGTCTTATGGTGTCTACATCAGACTTTTTAATTATTAAGACATCAAATTACAATTTTTAAATGATAAAATAAACTCAAATAAATTATTTAAAATAAAATAGAACTATTATAATAAAACAACTGTAATTATTTGCTTGCAAATAAAAAAAATTTACAATAGGGAAAATGCTTTAAAAATATTACATATGATGCAATGCAGTTTCTCGCAATCAGTCTTTGCTGAGTTAAAATCGCAATAATAAGAGGCAGTATAAATTTTCCTTATATTCAGATTTTTTTATAAAGCCGTTTAGATCTGAATCTTTAACTAACTTAAGAGAAAATAATACGAAAATTGAGCCTGCCAAAGGATTCGTACAATTTTATAATATATCGACCAAGACCATGATGAGACATAACATTAAGTTATAACTAACATTTCCGGGTATCTGATAAATATGAAATTTAAAGCTATGTAAAATGTCAATTCCTATCTACACGTGTTAAAAAAATAACATTACAGGGACATTTTGTGTAAAATAATCTCATTACTCTTACTTACGTGTAGACAAAAACGAACATTACAGGGTAGTATGTAATTTTTATCTGTCTGTTTATATCTATATTCATGTCTATATGTATATAGATCTATCTGTGTATATCTATCTATTTAAATCTACCTCTCTCTCTCTCTCTATATATATATATACATATATATAGATATAGATATACATACTCATGTCTGAAATAAAGTATATACATACAAATATATATACAGTATATAGGAGAGATTTTCGCATGTAATTCATTTAAATATGCAATATTATATTCTTTCAAATTCGGAATTCTTGTTTAGACGGTTTTCTGAAATTTATTGAGCTGAGAAAAATTTCATTTTTAAACGTTATTTTTTTCTTCTTAATATTCTTGCATACTTTATTTCAGATATTTTTTAGATTTAGTAAAGTAATCTATTCTATTATTAATTCACTTATTCTTTGAGAAAATATATTCCTATTAATGAATGTTTTACAGTCATTGACTATTATTTATTTCCCTTTTCTTTATAACTATCATTTTTTGCATTATTTTGGGGAGCTTTATTACATAACTGTTAGAGTACTATAAAAACGTATTTATGATATGATGTGAGTTTATTTTTAATTTCATTATCTATGTCTTCTCATTATACAGCTTTATACAGGGTGTCCCAATAAAAGCGCCGGATTTAATATACCCCTTCCCCCCCAAACACTTAACTTTTAGGAAATCGAAAATATTTTAATACGACAGATAATACATGCATATATATGTTACAGAATTTTTTACAACAAAGATGTTCCAAATCCTTTCCGCTCAAAATATTGCTGAAATATTAATTAATTATAGACAGAAAATAAGAAATTTAGTATCTAAGCAACAAAGGCATGAAAAAAATGAAATTTTAATATTTTAATATTTGTGATTATGTATATTACTTTTTGCGATATTCGGCAAATTAATTTTATTATATTTATTAGTTTAATTTGTTTTTATGTATTATTGATTAGAGAGCTGCTATATTGTGGGGGAGCTCAAAATTTTCGGATGAACTATTAAGATTAAATAATTTAAAATGGTTTATCAGCTTATTTCGGGTGAACAGAAACACAGTGGTCGTAGAGGACATACGTCAGAAATTATTTTTCATTTTTAAATCGGAACATTTACTTGTTCTAAATATGCAAAAATATTTTTCATTTTCCAAAAAGAAAGTATTTTACTGAGCATATTAAAATAGACACTTTTGTTGCGATATCGTTTATAACATTTTATGTCCTATATAACAAAAAATCAACTTTTTAGGGAAGCCATATATACTAACGACCAGCATTTAAATGCTGTTTACTGCTCATAAATTGTAGAATTATCGGCTTGGTGCCCACTGAGCTTGTTCGCAAAAGAGCCTTAACAGTTCCCATTGAGCCTTAGAGGGGAAGATTCGTTAAAAGGCCGCACAACCGGTATAGGGGTTAGTGACTCTGACTGCAGTACCGAAGGCCCAGTGCCGAGTTACGGAGAAAGCACGGATGTTTGCAACTGTATAGTATCTGTGCGGCATGAGGGCACTCTAAATATGCAGCCAGCCGAAAATCTTCTCAAGAGGTTGGTGGGAGGGAAAGATGGATGGGAGATCCCCGAACTAGTGCGTGCTCTCCGTCAAAATTGGAGAGGGAACTGAGCAAAGTGTTAGTGTCACCTGCGTGGTTCTCAATGCTCTTGCACTCTTTGCCATGTTGAATTTAGTGGGCTTGTGCTGATGTTGCTGTCAGACAAGTGAGATAAGTCACAACAACAAGAGATTCATTAATTTTATTCGCAGTTGAGCCCGATCGAAAAATATCTCCGCCTTTCTTTTGCAGCATAGCGTACGGTTTTACATCCCATTCGCCTTCTATAAAGGAGAGAACGTAAAATCAGTGATTTTAGTGCATAAACGTTTTCATCGTGTATTTTGCTGAGATACAAAATATACGAAAACAATACTTCATAAGCTAGCAAAAGGGAAAAGAAAATGGAATAAAGCTGAATAAAAAATACTAGAAATTGGTCTTTAAGTAAGATCAAATGCAAAAACAGGCTAATGCGAATCTCGTTTTAGTATAATAAAAGGATGGCAAAGCGTCATAAACTCACCTCCTTTACATTTACATGGGGGGATGGGAAACGAAAACTAATATGGGAATGATAGTCAAAAGCTATTTTCGTTTCGGGCTAAATCGGAAATGAAATCCTCAAGGCTCTTTTGGGAAAAGGCTATTTTGGTCCATCACAAGAATTATCATAGAAATACCTCTTTAGTAATGAAAAATGTATATACAATCTTATAAATAAATCTAAAGATGATGAAATCAAAACCACTATCTTCAAAAATTTCCGAATCTAACGGATCTTCCGCTGCCCACTCTTTTAGAGTGCACAGCCCCTGCGCCAATGGCTCATCACTTTTTCCCTCCCTGAGCCGAAGCATTAGGTCTTCGCCACTATTGGTAAAATAATTACAGCTCTAATGACCAAGAACGGGGACGAAGAGCCATTGACATTCACTAATACCCATTCGCCTTAAGTACGTAACCTTATACACGCTAATCCGGCTCTCTTCTCTCTCTCACACACACATAGAGAAGTCAGGGGGAAAAAATATTCTCGCTTTTCCTTCAAAAGTTGGGTTGGAATTTTTTTTTACTTTTATTTTATTTTTTAAAAAGCGAAATTTGTTTCTCAACTCGAAGGCAGTTATTAAATGGCACAGGCGCGGGGATAAATATAGGGTGAGAATGACCGGGAAGCTTACAAGTTCTTGAGTTCTCTCTCTTTGAAGTTTTTAAAAATTCTTCCCTCTTGCATGTGTTAGTATGTGTGATGCTTTCGGCTAATACCCTGTCGGTTCGTCCACGCATTAGCTTCAGGTCATCAGCGAGTTTGGAAAAATATTTAGATGCCATCGCAAATGCGGAAGAAGCTCGTTCAGAAACTTTTGAAACACGCGATCTGATGCAGCTAAGACTGTTCTGAATTTGCGATTCGGGGTAACATAGATAGTTTCAGATTACTTGTTAAAAGCGACAATATTTCTTGCAGTAATAAAATCAGATTAGCTGAAATATTTATAAATTTATTTATTATATAAGCATGAAAATGGCAACAGCCAAGGCACGAATTTTGATGGCATATATATTTTTTGAGTATTTCCCTTTCTTAAAGCCCTTTCCAACTTTCTAGAACATATTTGGCGCTTTCCTTAGGGCAATTTTTGGGCATTTCAGAGCACTGCAAAATAAACTTACTCTTGAAGTAACACCGTCCTGTGAACTCACTTTTACTAGATAGGCATATCCTGTCCTCAAAAAACTGAATTTGTATCCTGCAGTCATTAGAATTTTTTCGATGTCAGAAATCTGAAGGAAACTGCAGTGCCGTCGTCTGAATTCTAACTCCAGAACTTATATTATATGGAAATGGTTTCTCGTATCTGTTATGTAAGAGCCAGATAGCCTTAAAAAGTCCTCCAAGAAGGCATACCTTACTATCACCATGAATTTTTTTTTGCACTACTTTTAAAATTATTACCAAACACATGCGTAAACATATCTGTTAATTTAAATAACTTAAATTTAGAAATTTTTAATAAATTTAGAAATTATACCATAAATTTGTATATTCTGAACAGGAGAACACATTAAATTCATATATGTAATATTCCTTGGTCAGTAGACTACATTATGAGCCTCTTACAGAAATTTACTAGAAACATCACTGGACACTTCTACAACTGTATTAAACTGGAGAGATGCATATATCGATATCTTTTGAGAGAATCGATATCCGAATTAGAATCTTTATTAATCTCAAAGGAAATATTTGTATTATATTATCACTGCAAAGCATATTTCTTCCATGAACTAATAAATACTGAATTTACTTTGGGAATTATAGCGGAGGTTAGATATGTGGGAAACTGGCTTTATTCCGCATGGAAATGTAACGATATTAATACTCCTATATCCGTATGAATATTTCTACATTAAGGAAACATTATACATATGTACATGGTAATAACTGTATTGAAAGCTTCCGTAATGATAGATTTTGAAATATCTTGCTCTATAAACATGAATTAATTTAGAATCATTTTATGTATCTATAACACTGTACACGCAAAACACGTAGTGAATATCTGCAGAATTATCTATCACAAATTCCAATACAGCTAGAGGAGAATTAATTAGAAAACATGTACTAATTTTATTAAACAGACAGTGTGAAAATAAAACATTTGTAATAATAAATAAATAAATAAAAAATCTAAAAGCTTTCAGATTTCATATTACACCCAAAGGTTTCCAATTTCATATTACCATTTTTTTAACGGTTTGTGTGCTACTTTTATTTATTAAATACCGTGTTCTTACCACTTAAACCTCATAAAATTCAATTCAACATCAAAACTACAAAATATTTAAAAACAGCACATCTTTTAAGATTTCCGATAGACAGTAACGCGCGCTGGAAATAAAACTCTTTTTTCCGTACAATTTTCTCATTGTTTGCTTAGAAATCGTTGAGTTTGTTTATCAGATATTTGTTAAAAAATATGAAAGGGAAAAGAAAATTTAAAAATATGAAATGGATAATAAAAGAAATTTGAAATTCAAAAGTCAGGCTTCCAGGTGCCGATATTCGAGTGGAGAATTACGTTATTCAAAACAAATTATTATTACGTTATTATTAATATATTTGATTTCTTTAAGTACCGTCGTTTTTTCACAATGCAAAAAACATGCATACATTCATGCAGATTCTTCATTATTTAATTTCTTTAAATATAATGCAGGTCGATAACATTTGGTGGCAACAATTTAAAAAGTGATTGGTCGTTTTTAGCCCACCCATTTGGGCTAAAAATTAAGAATGGAAGCTGAATAAAGACATCCAATTTCTTTCTAAATTTATGATTAATTAAAACAAGCAAGACTTTTTAATAATATAAATTTTATTATTCACAAAATAAGAGTAAAATTATCATTCGTTCAGTGTATTCATTGCAGTTATTCATCCATACATGTGATTTAAGCAACACAAATAAAAGCTGATTTTTAATTAATATTCATCTTTGATTGTCTACTTGCTTTCAAACTTTTAAGCCTTATTCGCGTTTGCCTTTTACGAGTATATGATCATCTCATGAATCGCAAAATGAAATAAAGAGTAAAATTCGTTTTATTTCACCAGCATTATTAAGTCAATTTTTTTATGGACTGTATGGTATTTAGGAAAATATTTACTGCAAAACTTAAATTCATGGATTTAAGGTAAGTAATGAAGTATAACAGAATGTTCTACCATGCATTTAAATGCCTGTTTACGTACATTATTTATTAATGACTTTTTAATTTAGCTGCTGCTATGGATCCAGGTTTGTTCATTTTCTTTCTCTTTTTTAATGCTAATAGTCTTAGCAAGACACTTGTGTTTTATTTTTTATTTAATTTCTTGTTTTTTTTACTAAGTTTAATTTTTCTAGCTCATTGGGATCTCCCTTAAAATTATGTATTTTTTGACTCATGCCTAATTGGCTACTTATGTTTATTTGTACATTAGCCTTACCAAGTTTTTGTAAAGTTTATTCAGTAGTGCTTTTATTTTATTTTAAATTTTATTGCAGGCGCGTTTGGAAATGAAACGATAAGAACTGAGACCAAATATATTATGTAGTTTATTTTATTTTTTTTACTTTATTTTTCTATTAATGTTTTATCGCTTCTGTCTGAATTATTGTCGTTTGACGAAACGCGTAATGGAGTTTAACTGTGCTCGAATTTTTCACGCTTTTCCCTTGACAAGTCCGTGACTAACCTCGAGTTAGGCTAAATTGCCCTTTACTGTCATTCATTGTTATTTATTCTGGTGTTTTTAATACTTGTTTTTAATTTTTTACGTGTTTTAAAATTTTTTTTTAAATGTTGAATTTTTCAATACCTACCTTTTGGTTTTTAATTTTTTACAACTTTTAGTTATGTTTTTGTTCAAGTTTTTGAACTCTGGAACTAAGGTATTAAATTTACTTTTAGGCGATTGTTTTTAGAATTTTATTCCTTTTGCTTATCTTTAATTTTAATTTTGCAGCTCAATGCGCAAAATTCTTGACCAAATAGGTCTCTACGTTCATTTACTACTTTCTATAAAATTTATTAATGATTGTATATA
>KK117308.1:519467-620565 GCA_000611955.2 Stegodyphus mimosarum | reverse complement strand
ACATATATTTCCAAATATAAATGCTTAAAATGACGTAAATATCCATATTTTAGTATTTTAAAATTTAAAGAACTTGTAAAAATTATAGAATCTAACTTTTTATACATTTCTCCTATTTCTATACTCACATATAGAAAAATTTTATGCTCGTTATGGAAAATAAAGCACAAAGCTTTCGACTGCCGTACGTTAAATTTGACTGAGCTATTTGATATAGAAATTCGGGAATCATATTCAGGGGCCGTACACAAATTGAAGAGCGTAGTGTTTGCATTTGTATGAAACTAAATGTAACTTTTTTAAAAATATAAGTTTCTTGTGTTAAGAGATTAAGTGATCCAAATTTCTGTCCAGATTATTATGAAAAATATTGATAAATATAACTTTTGTCCAAAAAGGGGACCTTAATCACTGAAACTTATAGAATTCGCCATCTAGAAAACTCTGGCAGATTTCAGCACTGACACGTAGCTATCTCGTGATATTATTCGCATTAATTAAATTAATTAAAGATGTTGATGCTTTAAAGAATTTTTACTTTATTGTACGAAGTAAAAGAAGTATTGCAATCGCGAAAAATTTCTGGTATCATATTTCAATGGAAATAACCTACTTTGACCCGAATCTACGTGACATCTGTACGTAAGGACATAATGAAGTACTTTTTTTCCAAAACGCGTCGTAAATGGGCTTTTTCATGACGTTTGTATGTACATAAGTACATATGTATCTTGCATAATTCGGAAAAGATTAATCATAGAACGATAAAATTTCCAAAGATGTATATATGTATATATAGGAATTAGGAATTAGTATATATGTATATATAGGAATTAGGAATTAGTATTTATGTATATATAGGAATTAGGAATTGGTATATATGTATATATAGGAATTAGGAATAAATAGGAATTAAATTATCTCTTAGGAATGTAAAGAAAAATCGTAATCTTTACTGCTTAGTGAGGTAAAAATATTTAAAACACTAACTGGAGCATGTAAAAAGGTATTAATAAAAGTAAATTTAAAGAATATGGTAAAAATGTTAAAAATTAAATTAATAAAAATGTGCTAAACTGTAAAATATGAAAAATAAATTTTAAATCATATAATCAATTATTGTCATTAAATGAATATTTGTATATACTCACATCTTTACCCAACTTAAACTTTATTTTCTATAAAACTATATTTTAATTAATTTTTAATTTTTAAACTATATTTTAATTTAACTTTATTTTCGCAATCGTTAGTCACAGAAGTGGTTTAAATGACGAAAATATTCATGTTTTGGCAAAGCCGAACTTCAAAAATAAATGAGTAAATAAATAAAACTTCGACAAATAACGAAATCTAACTTTTAATAGCAGTCTCCCGCATTAAAAATATTACTTTATCTGGGAATGTTCTATACTCGTCTTGAAAAAATAAAAACCTGATAAGTTTGACTCAAGTACGACAAAAACTGAGGTGAATATTTAATTGAAAAATCTGCAGTTTTTTATGTCATTTGCAACTTGTCTTGAAAGATCGGTTAATTAAGTTACAGTAATTCGAGGAAATAAGTTTAAATGAAATGAAAACAAATGTGCATAATTTAATGTATAAGGAAGTCATGTGGTGTCCACACAAGATTTTTTTAACGAGTATAAAAATAAATATATAAAATATATATAAGATATAACGAGTATAAAAATGTTAATATAAATATAGGGACATGGGAGAATGTAAAATTTAGATTTCGTATTTTATTCAAAATTACTTTTTCAATTTAAAAATAAAAAAATGTGAAATTTTCCTTTTTTTAAAACATTTTTGTAACTGGAAGTATGTGTCTACCACCAGCAGTTGAGAAAATACTGTCCCGGTATGAACTTTAGTGGACACATTGTTTACTAATAATTTGTCTACAGTCAGCCATCTAGCATGTACATGAAGAATCGTTGTTATTCATTATTAGAATAAAAGTGATTATTTTTGTTATACTTCTTGAACAAAGCCATCTAATGTATATTTCTAGTATAACATGTATATACCAGCTAAGTTATTAATTAGTATCTTGTATTTTGATTAGGTATCTTATGAATTTCCGAAGAGCTGGCATATTTTTATTTTTGAAACTGCATCTACAGTATTGGATTATCCTTCAACGAGGATAACAGGTATATGTTTGGCGGAGTGTGGATATTATTTTCACTTGTATTAATTTTGTATTGCTTGACAGATGCAATAACGTTTCAAATTTTCTTCTTGAACTAGTGTGTTTATTCAAGATATCCACACGATTACTCAAATGCACACTCTTTTATTCCAAGCGCATTATAAATGTAGTGGTTTACCAGAACCACGGTTGATTTGTCTTTCAGTTCCGTCCAAAAATCAAAATAGATCTTATATAGCAGCAGCACATCGCTGAGACAGTTCTTAACAGGCCATAAGTCTTGCTCAGCTATCTCAAGTGATTTGGGAAGAAAAACCTCAGATAATTGCTAATATGGGGGAGAGAAAGAAACCAACGATCACTCTGCGTTTGTTTGCGTCAATACAAGGAAACAGCTTACCGCAAAACTTAATGCTTCGAAGTGGGTAGCATAAGCGGAAAACACAAAGAACAAACTAAGCGTCAATACAAGGAAACAGCTTATTGCAAAACCTAATGCTTCGAAATGGGTAGCATGAGCGGAAAACACAACAAACTAAGCATCAATACAAGGAAACAGCTTATTGCAAACCTAATGCTTCGAAGTGGATAGCATGAGCGGAAAACACAAAGAACAAACTAAACGTCAATACAAGGAAACAGCTTATTGCAAAACTTAATGCTTCGAAGGGGGTAGCATGAGCGGAAAACACAAAGAACAAACTAAGCGTCAATACAAGGAAACAGCTTATTGCAAAACTTAATGCTTCGAAGTGGGTAGCATGAGCGGAAAACACAACAAACTAAGCGTCAATTCAAGGAAACAGCTTATTGCAAACCTAATGCTTCGAAGTGGGTAGCATAAGCGGAAAACACAAAGAACAAACTAAGTGGAGCAGAATTAATTGCTGCAAAATGTCACGAAAGCGAAAGGCACTCGCGTCAAAAGATAATATTCAAATCTTGAAAAAGAATTAGAATAGAACTGTGGTTTGACGAAGATGATTTAGCAAAGAAGTTGGATATTCCTATGATAATACTAAATGGTGGTTTATGATAGAAAAAAAGTTGAAGAAAGAGCAGAAATTTGAGGACAGTCCGCTTCAAAGAAACTACGTGTTCAAGATGGAAAGATTCCCGAGGTCGAAGCAATCTTGCTAAAATTTTTTCCTCATTGTCGTGCATCCTATATTCCTGTGAATGGTTCCATGTTAATCGAGTCAAAAAATAGCACTTCGACTTAATGTGCAGGAAGCTTGCTTTTCAATCGGATTGTTACACAAATATGAACTGCGGCATGGACATTCATATGATATAAGTGGAGAATGAAAAAGCTTTCTTGCTGAGTCAGTAGAAGAGTGGTTCAAGAATACATACACTGAAATAAATAGATATGAATTTAAAAGAAATTTTTAATGATGATAAAACTGCTCTTTTTTTAAAGTTATGCTTGCAAGAACCCTAACTTTCAAAGGTGACCAGCGCCATGTAGCTAAGCAAAGTAAAGAACGTTTGTGCAAATGCTGATGGTATGGAGAATATGACTCCTTTAGATAGTTATAGGAAAATCACACAGACAAGATAAAAAAAAAAGCGGGCGAAGTGTTTCAAACATGTTAAAACTCTGCCATTAGAATATAAAAGCAAATAAGAAAGCATGGATGAAGAACGATATTTTCTTACAGAATGGCTCAAGAAAACACACAAAACAGCAAAATTTGACTCTTTTATGGATCAGTGCACTACCCATCTTCAAACAACAGATTTCTTGAAAAATGAGAAAGCTGTTTTCTTCCCGGCAAATTGTATTAGTGTACTATTTTACATTTCCGTGTCATTAAGAATTTGAAAATGTCATTTCAGAAAAAGTCCGACTTTTGTGTCAAAATACCTATGTTACAATGCTATATACAAATCTAATATATATCCTAACTAGCGTTTTCGAGACATGAAAAACGCAATTTGAATTTCTTCAATCGGCTCAGTAGAACAGGAGATACAGAACTGCCTTTTTTTTCTAATCTTTTTTACGCGGTTAACCTTGTGCTTTAAGTGTTCAGTTGGGAAACTACACATATTGCGAAATTGTGATTTTGGAAGAATATTTATTAAAAATTTTTGAATATGTGTTTTTGATTAAATTCGTCGTTTTGGGGAATAATTATCTAGAAATTATATTTCAGTCCCAAACCATGTCTGTAAAACAAAACAAAAAACAAAACAACAACAACAAAAAAAAAAAAAGACCACCTTTTTTAAAAGATTAATTTTTTCGAAAATGAAAATACCAATTTTGAATACCTTGTTCAAAGGAGAAAATGCATATGACGTTACAAAAATTCTAAATTTAAATGAGACATCAGTAAGAACCATTAAAATATACTTTACTCATAAGTTTTCGGAACACATCCCTCTATTTTGCATTGGTTTTTAGTTTCACTCAACACGGCATTTTCCAGGAACCTATCTACGATGTTATAGGAGAGATACGTGTAAATTCTCTTCAGCTAATAAAATGTTCACCGATATTTAAATAATTTTAAAATATTATTTTTAGAAGTAACGGATATTCTTTCTCTCGGTAAAAAATTTTGGTATAAATATTTAATATTTTCTAAATGTTTAAAATATTCTAAACTCACGCAATAAATGTTGTTTTAGTATCAAGTAACCTCAAATACTCTTCAATGTTTTAAATAGTTTCGAGCCATTCGAGCATATTTTAAACCTTGTATTCTCATATTATATACTATTTCTTTCAATTTAGTATCTAAATTTTGTTTCTAAAGGCTATAGATTTTCCTTCTAAATATCGCTTATCATAAAATTGCTCTGCTCTTAATATTTTAAATTGTACGTATAATAATAACTTCCATTATTTTTAAATAAATATTTAAATTTATAAATCATATTTTTTCTTTTAATGCGATGTTTTTACAATTTTTTTTTTAAATTTTCTAAAAGCCATTATCTTCTTAGTTCAATTCTTATTATATAGGTAGTAATATATTGCTCAGTCTGATTCGTAAACATAATAAAATATTGCTACATTTTTAAGTACTAAATATGTCCTTCTAATTTTTAACCTTCATCTGATGGTTAAAATTTTAATGATATGCATATTTCGAATTTCTATAGATCTGCAGCCTAGCGGTAACTGGTAACTTGGAAAAACGTTTAAGTGATCTACAGACTCTGCATTTGTCGCCTGAACATTATCTCAACCCTAATTTGCAAGTCGTCCAACCTTCAAGGAGAAATGGATGCCTCACATTTGAGTCGTTGCGCTGCACTTAATGCTGGAACACCCTGGAAAAAATATTGGGGGGTGAGACAGAAAACAGATTTTAGATTACACCCCAGTGGACTCTTTTTTGCATGTTCTCTTTCACCTTTGCTTGTTCTGTCTAAAGTTGTCTTTGTAATCTGCCATTAGAAATAAAAAAATCGAATTTTTACTTTCATATGCATGATGTTGCTATTCAGGACTGCGTGTCAGTCAAGCGATTGTCCGTAAACTCATTGTTTAATGATAATAATTTGTTTTTTAAATTATTATTAAAAATGAATCAAATCAAGTAGGACTCCAGATTTCAACAGTTTTTTACTTCGTTGTACGAAGTAAAAAGGAAGTATTGTAATCTCGAAAAATTTCGGATATCATATTTCAACGAAAATATCCAATTTGACCGCCATCGTATGCAATTTAACGATTTTTTTGCGTGATATCTGAACGTAAAGAGAGAATAAAAGATTTTTTTCCCCAAAAAAATTATAAAACTGATTTAAAATGGATACTGAAGAGATTTTTTTCGTGGCATCTGTGCGTAAGTACGTATGTATCTAGCATAAATAAAAAACGAGTGCAATCAGAACGTTGAAATTTTGTATACAGGACTGCTGTAATATGTAAATGTGCACCTCCTATTTTGGTTACAACAGGCCGTACCAAAAGTATATAAATATATGCATATCCACTCTGTTGCTAGGGTCAGTGAGCTCAGATTTTTTATTTTATATGTTGGTAAATTGTGCATTTTTTGCTTTAAAAATGATTGAATTATGTTGTTCTTATCTTCTGGTTAAGGCTTTTATGCCTTTAGTAAATCTGCATGCAAGATTTGTAGAAATATCAACAATTTTAAAGTTGTTTAAGTGCGGCTAAGCCTAATCATTTTTCCCATGGCGGCCGTATTTGTTTACATTTGAAACGAAAATAGTGGATTTGTTGTCAATCTAGAGAAACTAAGCTTCGCAACAACACACGTAACGCCTTCTTTTATTATTGCGAATTAAATTATGCTTAATCCATTGTGGAATTAATTCGAGAAAATAATTCGTAATTTTTAATATAGATATTGTGAAATTTTACGTATTTTTGTCTTGTCGCGAAGTGAGAACTGACTTATTTGAATGAGAAATACTGAATCATCTGTGAAAAATTGTTTCTTTCTTTCTTGTTTGTTTAATTTCTTCTATACATCGTTTTAGATTTATTAAAGTGTTTCAATAGAACGTGAAGCAACGATTAAATAATTCTTCAGATGACATAATTTTTTGTGCATTCTGAGTTATAAAATGAATAAAATGTAACGCTGTTAAGTGAACCTAGCAACAGAGTGTCAAGGAAAAATGCGTATACTTTAATATTCCGTACAAGTTATTCGTGTGGTGTACACATCAGATTTTGTCTCTAAGGATTTTATACAGAATCCGCAGAAAACTATTTTTATCGTTCAGCTAGTCAAATAAAGATAATAATAAATAAAAATGATATCCTTATACGATCAAAATTACTTTCTAGGAGCCTTATACGATTAAAATTACTTTATAGATATTATCATTCGCCGTATATGAATATACTGCCGAACGCTTTTTAGTTTTCGAACGCAAATTTCAAAAAGCATACATAAAAGCATTTACATAAAAAAAAAGTATATGTAAAGCATACATTTAAAATTCCCGTTTGTAGTAATGTTAAAACTTTAAACTAATAAAATTAACTTTTTATAAGACTTTAAAATCGATATTTTCGCTGTTCTCTCCATCGGATAAAAATGGTTTAAGTCATATTGCGGTGACCCTTTATTTCAGAACCAGTTTTACATATTGTTAATCACATTCTTCCTTAAAAGCTTTATATGAGGGTAAGGCACAATTAAATAATTACAGCAATGCAGAGGGCCAAAATCTATGCTATTAAAATCTGTACGAGTCTGTCTGTTTGCTTGTGCTATTATCTCCTCCAGAACAGCCGGGGAGTTGAGTTTCGAAAGAAGCACACTCGGATTGCAAAAATTCGTGGGAAGCCATTTCGACCGTTCTTATCTTCGTACGATTTTAATCAGCCGAGATATTAATTAAAAACTCTGAAAACATTAATTTTCACTCTCATTTTTCCGAGTGGCAACAGTCTTGTGCATTGGAGATAAAAATCTGATTTTTTTCGAAAAGTGTTGCCACTGCTCAATTTCAAATCGTAGAGTTTTCTAGTATATTATCATTATATAGGGTCATATTCTGACGTTGAAGAAAGCTCGTGATTGCATGTAATGTCATTGTATGTCGAAAAGGTTTCGTTAATGTCAGCATTTTAAATAAATAGCTGCTGTTAAAACTTTTGTTTCAGATTAGGATAATTGACAAGATATGTTATTGCCACATTAATTCTTTTATTGATGTTGAGAAAAAGTTGTTATATTACATTAAATTTAAATCATGACGTCATACGTATACGTATTAATCTGAAGTGTCAAAAAGTTTTGTTTCCTAGTTTGGCAAAAAAAAAAAAAATCATTTACGAATTGTTTGTTGCTTGGAAAAAATGAACTGATTTCATTCATACTAAAATGTTTTTTTATACATTTGCTTTTCAGGGGTACATAGAGCTTATAAATTTTAGCTGCAGCCTGCTAGTAAACATCTAAATTTCGTAGAAAGTCAAGAGAACGTATCAAGTGGTAAAAAGCATGCGATGTAGTGAAAATTACTGTTGTTTAAATTTGATTTATTTCTTAAAAATGGAAATCAATAGGCTAAGACAAATTGTTCTTAAATCAACGGGCTAAGACAAATCTTTATGAAGCACTCAGTATGCTCTTCGCTTTCAAGTAGCTTTTCTTTAACATCAAATTTACGAAACTTTTATGTCCTAAACTAAATAAACTCCTGATTCCATTTCTATTTAAATTCAGTTACTTCTGTTGCATAAGCTTTGTTTAATTTAACGTATTTGAATTGTTAGATTACGAACTAGCGCCATTGCTATCAATCTTAATCTTTTTGTTTTTTACTTCTTTGTACGAAGTAAAAAGGAAGTATTGCAATCGCGAAAAATTTGGGATATCACATTTCAACGAAAATATACATTTTGACCGCTATCGAATGCAATTTAACGATGTTTTTCGTGGCATCTGTACATAAGGACAGAATAAATGACTCTTTTTCCCCAAACGAATTATAAAACTGATTTAAAATGGATTCAGAATGGATTTCACTCGTTTTTTCGTGGCGTCTGTATGTACACTGCGAAAAAAAAAAAAAAAAAGAGAGAGAGTTCTATATCTCCCGTTCTACTGGGCCGATTGACTAAATTCAAATTGCATTCTTCATGCCTCGAAAGTGCGACTTAGGATGTATATCAGATTTATATATAGCACTGTTCTAACATAGGTATTTTGACACAAAATCGGACTTTTTCTGAAATAACATACCAATTTTTTTACATATTTCGATTCTACGACTCAAATTATGCCCAGATATTGAATTTTGTAAAATTTGGTGCGAAATTTACGGACAAATTCCAAATTTTAATTTGGCGCATTTTTTTGCAGTTTATGCCAAGGATAGTTCACTTGGCGAACTTCTTAATATATGGCAACCTATTTTCCTTTCCCTTTTTATATGAGTGTGACGGAAAAAAAGTCACACCTGTTTCCTACTTTCAAATATTTTCCCTTTATATTATATTTTTAATTATAATTGTTATTATTTTAAGAAATTTTTTTTTTCGAATTTTGTTGTAATTGTTTAAGTTGCGTGATTTCTTTCAAAGAACTGTTTTAAAATTTTCTATTTACTTATTCGAGCTGAGTGTTTAAATAAAAGGTGCGTCGTTTACTTTTTTCAAATAGTTTTCTTTATACTATATTTTTTAGTCATAGTTATTATTTTAGGTCATTTTTAAATTTTCAGAATTTTATTTTAATTGTTTGTGCTGCATTGTCTCTTCAGATAATTGTTTTAAAATTTTCTATTTATTCATTCGTACTGCGCATTTTAAATCTATTTATTAATACAAAAATTTTCCAGAATTTTATTTTACTTATTTGAATTGCGTTTCTTTCGAAAGCATCCTTTGTGACCCAGACTACGATGCCTTTGAAAACTGCATATATTAAAAGAGAAAATATAGTAAAGCACAGTTGACGCGCTTTTCAATGGGCCGTTCAAAAAAGATATATAAATAAGAAAGCTATTTAATCAATTTCAGATAACTCAAAAACGAGTAGCCTCAGAACGCTGAAATTTTGTATATAGGACTGCTATAACATGTAGATGTGCACCTCCAATTTCGGTTGCAATCAGCCGCACCATAAATATATGTATATATATATATGTATACTGTGTTACTCGGCTCAATGAGCGTAGTTCCTTTATTCTTATACGTTTGTGAATTGTGCATTTTTTGCTTTAAAAAATGATTGAATTATATTGCTCTTATCTTTCGGTTAAGGTTTTTATGCCTTTAGGTAACCTGCATGTTATAGTTGTAGAATTATCAACAATTTAAAAGTTGTTTAAGTGCGGCTAAGCTTAATTATTTTTATCATAGCATGCATATTTGTTTACGTCTGAAACTTGGAATAGTGTATTTGTTGCCAATCTAGAGAAACTAAGCTTCGCAACAACAAAGTAACGTCTTCTTTTATTATTGCGAATTAAATTATGCTTAATCCATTCTGGAATTATCATTTAAGTTATTAAATTATCATATATATTTACTCACCATAGTGTCCACAACAAATTAAATTAGTTTCTACGCCTTGTGACAAACTGTAACAGCAAATGAATCATTAGGAAAATAACCAGCTGGATATTATTAGAGACTTCCTGTTTCGGACTAATTTAAAGAAACTCATTTTTAGAGCCAGGGTGTAAGCGATTCGGCCAGGAAGAATGTCCTGAAGGCTAATGGGTCTTTATCCCCTAATGCTTTTATGATGCCGACTTGTTCACGGCTGTTCGCTGCTCTTTTGTGAGAAGAGACGAAGCAGTGGAGTTGGATGAACATGTAGTCAGAAAGACTGTGGGAAACTCGTTCCTTCCCTTCTGTAAGATATAGCCATGTAACAATTTACGCTATTCATCATTTATTTAACCACGAATGAATTTGTTGTTGAGTTTTAAATAAATTTAAAAAGACAATCCTGTCTTGCTATTTTTCCATAAAAGCTCGGAAACGTTACAGCTATAATAATTTGGTGGCAGCAGGTATGATGAAAATCCACGAAGCAGTTTTAGTTTGGTCATCGAACGAGAACTCTTGTGCTTAACAAAGAAAGAATACGGACGTCAGTCCGGGTAAAAAAAAGGACCGTCAGGCTCCGAAATTCAACTCCGCGCTTTTCTAAAGAAGATTCCAGACGTCAGTCCGGGAGAAAGAGAGGACCGTCAGGCTCCGAACTTCAGCTCTGTGTTTTTAAGTTCCAGACGTCAGTCCGGGAGAAAGAAAGGACCGTCAGGCTCCGAAAATCAACTCTGTGATTTATAAAGAAGATTCCAGACGTCAGTCCGGGAGAAAGAGAGGACCGTCAGGCTCCGAACTTCAGCTCTGTGTTTTTAAGTTCCAGACGTCAGTCCGGGAGAAAGAGAGGACCGTCAGGCTCCGAACTTCAGCTCTGTGTTTTTAAGTTCCAGACATCAGTCCGGGAGAACGAAAGGACCGTCAGGCTCCGAAAATCAACTTTGTGATTTATAAAGAAGATTCCAGACGCCAGTCCGGAAGAAAGAAAGGACCGTCAGGCTCCGAAATTCAGCTTTGTGTTTTTCTAAAGAAGATTCCAGACGTCAGTCCGGCTGAAAGAGAGGACCACCAGGATCCGAAATTCAATTCGCTTGAAGTTTAGTGGGACAGCCTTTGTCCGAAGATTTTCAGCATCTTTAAGTTGTAGGACTATCAGTGTCCGGAAAGTGTAGTGTGGTGATATACGTTTGTGTGGTAATTTAGTGCATGTGCCTTCAGCGTCCAATAAAAGAATTAAGTTGTGAGATTCAACACTTTCATGTTCCAGGCTTCAATCAGAATTTCAACTCTACAGTCCAGGCGGGTAAGTACCTTGGATTTTTTATATTGAGGCAGTGAGGTTATTAGTTATAGTATTTCTATTGTGTCATTTATGTCACTTCAGGTAAATGTTTTCTAACAAATATTGGTTTCGTTGAAGCTTGCAAATGCGTTGATTGATATTTATGTTTCAGATAAGAAAATATATTTAAGAATTTAGGTATAAATTTAGAAATTTGAATTCAGGAATTATAATTAAATAATATCTTAAGAATTTGAAGTTGTATTAATAGAGTGAATTGTTGTGAGTTTTGCTACTATTATGCTTCTATAATTGAAGAGTAAAATTGTAATATTTCTAAAGATTCTATCTTTTAGAGGGTATTCTGAATTATCAATTCTAAGTCGTCTTGAACGTTATAATTATTAGAAGTAAATGTAAACTGTTATGGTATGTAAGAATTATAAGTTTGTAAGAATGTATTTCATGTAAGAAATATAAGTACGTAAGAATTATAATTCCAAAAATTTTCAGTTCATTGTGTTAAAAATGAAGATAAGTAAATCTTGGTAGCTTAAAATTAAACTGTTGTTTATTTGATTTTCAGTACAGAATATGAATTATCATTTTGTGTAAGAATTATGAGAAGTGAAAATTTTCAGTTGAAAGTGTTAACAGAAAGTTTAGAAATCACTAATATCTTACGTTCAAACTGTGGTTGTATTGATATTTATGAGTATTTATACGTTTACTTTAATTTACTTTTGAATGCATACCTTAATATACTATGAAAGTTTTGATGATCTGAATGTGAATATTGTATTATCTAAAGCATATTGTATTATCTTAAATTCTCAATTTAACTAATTGCAACTGAGTGCATCCTGTTCACAGTATAGTGTAAATTGTCTTGAATGTATGTTTAGAATACCAGAAATTGTTCTGAAAAAAAAATTAAGAGTTAAATTTTGAGCCTCAGAATTGTAAAATATATATATATATATATATAGAGAGAGAGAGAGATTCATTAGATTTAGAGTATAAGTTGAGGGTATATCATGGCATTCTTAGCAAAAGCTAGAAAAGAGGACCTTAAATCCTTGGCTGAAGAGTTAGGGGAAAAGGTTGGACCCCAGCTTAGGATATTAGAATTAAGACAGCTGATTATGGGAAATGAAGCCTACGAGGAGGAACTAGTTAAAAGTCTGTTGGAAAATATCACGTCAGTGAGACTCGAGAAAGAAGACGAAGAGAGGCAAGAAAGAATTAGGAAAGAAGACGAAGAGAGGCAAGAGAGAATTAGGAGAGAAGAAAGAGAATTCGAGATAACCAAAATGAAATTGGAGGCCGCTAAAGTTAAGGATCTAATTGATGGGAAGGAAGAAAGTATGCCTAGAAGAAACCATTTTGAACTTCAAAAAATGATCCAAAAATTTGATCCCGAAGAGAATGATGTTAGTTTGTACCTAGTCATGTTTGAGCGCCAAGCAAAGAGGGCGAATCTAAACCAATCAGAATGGGTTTCTGTTTTATTAACACTTTTGCCAACAGAGATAGTTCAGCTGATTATGCGAGAGCCAGAAGAACAGGCTTATGACTATGCTTACATAAAAGGGATACTTCTTAAAAGGTTTAAACTGAGCCCAGAAAAATTTAGAATCAAATTCTCGCAAACCCAAAAAAACGCTCAAACCACTTGGAGGGATTTCGCATTTGAATTAAGAAATTATTTTGAAGAATGGATCTCGGGCTTGGAAATTAATGATTTTGAACTTTTAAAAGACCTGATGATAACGGATCAAATGAAGCGTCGCGTAAATTTCGAAGTGCGCCAGCATTTTATTGATGAATGGTCCAAGATAACGTCCCCAAATAAATTAGCCGAGTTGTTAGAAGATTATGAAAACGTACGTGAATACCGGAAAAAGGTCTCTCCAGTTCATGGTTCGGAGTCGCAAAAGAGAAATAAAAATCAGCCTAATTTCAGAGATTCGCCAAGGTATAAACAGGCTGGGGAAAAAGTTTCGAAAAAAACAGAAACTTTTCGAAATCAAGATGAGCGTCATTTTGAAGTACGTAAACCTCTTAAGTGCTATACTTGTGGCTCAATCGATCACTTGAGGCCGCAGTGTCCGAAAGCTCAGAAAGACTTTAAATCTACGGCTGTTGTTAACAGGGTACAAGAGAATGAAGAAGATTATTTAGCGCCATACACTACAATGGCTAAGGTTAACGGGTTCGATCTTCCTGTATTACGGGATTCTGGAGCATCCATTGATGTGATCTGTAAAAAATACATTACCCCTTCAATGTTAACAGGAGAAACTGTTTGGGTAAAACAACCGTTCGATGAATCACCTATATGTCTTCCCCTAGCACATGTTGAAATAGAAGCAGAATTTGGACGAATATTAACAAAGGCCGCAGTCATACGAAATGAGCTTGATCAAGGACGTTATATATTAGGGAATCGGACGGCTGCAAAATTAGGAAAATAAGGAATACTTTTTCCAAGTTAACGCAGTGGAGACGCGGGCTCAGAAACGTCGACAAATGATCAATAGCGAAGAGAAAGGCCTTCAAGCAGCAAAAGAAAGGGGTGAGCATACGAATATTGTACCCCTACCGAGTTTTCCCTCCCTCGCGAACGATTATACTTCCCAGGGGACGGAACAAGAAGAACAGGAAGACAGAAAGTCGCTCCTGCCCGTTTCGGAGTTCAATGACCTACCTCCTCTACTTTCAATAAGCAAGACTAAATTCCTTCAATTACAGCAACAGAGTGAAGATTTAAAGCCGCTTTTTGACATAGCGACAAGAGACTCTCAAAATAACTCTTCGACAAATATTTACAAGATAGAAAAGGGGCTGCTGTATAAGTGTCAAGAAGATCGTTTAGGAAATGTACGGAAATTATTGGTCATTCCTGAAACTTGTCGGGAAAAGATATTGAGTTTATGTCATGAACAAGTGTCCGGACATTTGGGCGTAACTAAATCCAAAGATAATCTAGCTAGATATTTTTTTTGGCCCAAATGTTATCAAGATATGGAAACTTATATTCGAACTTGTGATCCTTGCCAAAGAGTGGGGAAATCTAACGATAGAAAAAAAGCGCCTCTGAAATTAGTCCCTGTGATATCGGAAGTATTTTCAAAAATAAACATAGATACTTGTGGACCCTTGCCAACCACATCTAAAGGAAACAAATATATACTAACTGCTATATGTGTAGCATCAAAATATCCAGAGGCTCTTCCAATCGAAGATATAACTTCGGTTACAATAGTGGATGCGTTGTTAAATCTTTTCAGCAGAATGGGATTCCCTAAAGAGATTCAGTGCGATCAAGGAACTTCATTTATGAGCAATCTGACCACAGAATTTTTTGAACGTTTCGGTATCAAAGTTAGTCATAGTTCGGTACACCACCCTCAGTCTAATCCAGTGGAGAGATTTCATCGTACTATAAAAAGAATATTACGAGTTTTATGTTTGGAGGCTGATTCTGATTGGGAACAGGTGCTACCGGCGGCTCTTCTTGCTTTAAGAACTGTGACGCATGAAAGCACGGGTTTCACACCTGCGGAACTTGTCCACGGAAAAAATTTGCGTACTCCAGAAACGTTGTTATACGAACATTGGACGGATTCACCAGAGGAGGAACAACCAGTAACCGAGTATGTTTTTAGACTCATAAATCGCTTAAAAAAGTGTCAAGAGTTGGCAGTTGAGAAAATGCAAGATCAACAACTCAGGAGAAAAAAATGGTATGATAAAAATGCCATAAAAAGAGAATTTAAAGAAGGTGATCTGGTTTTAATTTTGGCCACTTCTAAGGCAAATAAACTTTCGGTTCAATGGACAGGACCGGGCAAAGTTGAAAATAAAGTATCCGAAACAAATTATATCGTATCCTTACCGGGGAAAAAAGAAAGATCCCAAATTTATCATATCAATATGTTAAAGCCATATTATAAAAGACCTGAGGTAATTAATTACCTGTCTTGTAGCGAAGAGGGTTCTGACCAGATTGAGACTGAAATAGATTTTCCTAATATTGATACAAATCCAAACGTTTACGATTATTCTGAGGTTATTAAAAGTAGCAATTTGGAAGAATTATTAGAACCTACTCAAAGAGATCAATTGCAGAGGTTATTAAATAAATATTCGCAAAGTTTTTCTAACGAGCCGGGAATGACAGACCTCGTAGAACATGATATTGAAGTTATCAGTAATAAGCCGGTACGATCTAAGCCGTATCGAATGTCACATCGACAAAATGAAATTTTAAAAAGAGAAATTCAACGAATGCTTGACCTAAAAATTATTGAGGTGGGGGAATCAGACTACACTTCTCCTATGATTCTCGTAGAAGCTCCAAATAAGGACCCTCGACCTTGTGTGGATTACCGACGATTAAACGAAATCACACGTACCCAGTTCTATCCCTTACCCAATATAGAAGAACGGGTAGAAGAAGTTGCTTCTGCAAAATATATCACGGTTATAGATTTAGCTAAGGGATATTGGCAAATACCCTTAAGCCCTAATGCTCAAAGATATGCCGCATTTGTAACCAGTTTCGGCACTTACAGGCCATTACGGTTAAGTTTTGGTTTAAAAAACGCTCCTTATTTTTTTTCCAAGATGATGCAAGAGGTATTAAATGGATGCGAAGAATTTGCAGTTCCCTACCTGGATGATGTGGCTATTTTTTCAAAAACCTGGGAATGTCATCTCAAGCATCTGGAAATTGTGCTGAAACGTATAAGTAGAGCGAAATTGACCATTAAACCTTCAAAATGTCGTTTTGCTCAAAAACATGTCCTTTATTTGGGCCATGTTGTAGGCCAAGGGTACCGGAAACCGTCGGAAATTAAGACCAAAGCTATAAGAGATTTCCCAACACCCAAGACTAAAACGGATATAAGAGCATTTCTGGGATTAGCGGGCTACTATAGCCGTTATATTCCGATGTACTCAGCAATCGCCGCTCCGTTGACGGATCTTTTAAAAGGAAAATCAGTAAAGGGTGATATTCTGTGGAATGCTGAGAGCGAAAGGGCTTTCACGGAATTAAAAGAGAAATTAACAAGTTACCCAGTTTTATATGCACCCGATTTTACTCTTCCCTTTATTCTACAAACCGACGCATCTGATTATGGTATGGGAGTTGTATTAACACAGCTCACTAGTAACGGAGAAGAACATCCCATTATATTTCTGAGCAAGAAATTCTCCGAGGTAGAGAAAAAGTACTGCACCACTGAAAAGGAATGCGCCAGCATAGTGTTTGGTATAAAGAAACTTCACTATTATCTAGACGGGCAAGACTTTATTGTGCAAACTGATCATAATCCTCTAACTTGGTTACGAACTAATGCCAGTAATAATCCTCGCTTAATGCGTTGGGCTCTGGCTCTTCAGCCATACAATTTCACAATTATTCATCGTTCGGGGAAACTCAATAAAAATGCTGATGCTCTAAGCCGAAAAACTTGATATTATATTGATTTTATATTTTTTACTGTCTTGTATGGTTCTTCTGTAAATCTATATAAGTAAAAGAATGCATATTGTGTAATATTTGTCTAAAAAGGGGTAAGCTCTGTTTTGTCTGAATGTAATTAGTCATTAGTATTTTTTGTACACTAAGTATGTTATATTATTTGTACACTGCCCTCAATATAATTTCATGTTTAATCCATGGTACTTACACCTGTTTGATGTAAAAATGTGTGTTTACTATAATTTATTTTATTAACAATATGGTGAACTCTAATGGTGGTAATTATGGTCCAGAAGCCCCCCCCTCGGGGAGGGAAGGAAGCTGTGACAAACTGTAACAGCAAATGAATCATTAGGAAAATAACCAGCTGGATATTATTAGAGACTTCCTGTTTCGGACTAACTTAAAGAAACTCATTTTTAGAGCCAGGGTGTAAGCGATTCGGCCAGGAAGAATGTCCTGAAGGCTAATGGGTCTTTATCCCCTAATGCTTTTATGATGCCGACTTGTTCACGGCTGTTCGCTGCTCTTTTGTGAGAAGAGACGAAGCAGTGGAGCTGAATGGACATGTAGTCAGAGAACTCTGTGGGAAACCCGCTTTTTCCCTTCTGTTAGATATAGCAATGTAACGGTTTACGCTATTCATCCATTATTTAATCACGAATGAATTTGTTGTTGAGTTTTAAATAAATTTTAAAAAGACAATCCTGTCTTGCTATTTTTCCATAAAAGCTCGGAAACGTTACAGCCTTCAGTGTCTTTTTGCCGAGTGAGACCACAAGTAAACTTTCAGTTTTGTGCACCGAAAAATCTGTCTTCTTGCCCGCCTGCTTTTCTTGTTTTTGCGTAGAAACTCTAATTTTAATTGTAATTTTTTTTTAAATTTCTTTAACTATATTTGGTGTTTTATGTTTTTTTCTATCTTTGAATTTTTAATATAGATATTTTGAGTTCATCTATATTTTCGCCTTGTCGCGATGTGAGAACTGAATTAATTGAATGAGAAATATATCTCGAATGAAATTCGAGGAAATAAGTTTAATGAAAGGCAGGAAAAAATGCGCATATTTTAATATTCCATATAAGGAGGTCATGTGGTGTACACATCAGATTTTTTTAATTCTTTCGATAGGATCTATAAGTACATTATATAAATTGAAAAGCATGAAACATAATGTCCTTTTATATTTCAATCTTTGTTATGAAATTTATTTGAATATATTGTTTCCGATTTTTTATGCAAATTTTTCAGTACAAATGCACATATAATTACTCGTTGCACATAAAACAGAGTACAGATGTTTATACATGATTCTTTCTTTCTTTTGAGAAAGTTAGTTCTAAGAGAATCTTGAAAATTTTGAACCTTGATTTAAAATTTCTTAATCATATATTTGTTTGTTTATTGTTTTATGCTGTTAAATTTATTTTAAATTACTTCTAAATCCGATTTTGTTGTTTGAATATAATGTTTCCGAATTTTATACAATTTTTTCACTAAATATGCACACGTAATTGCTTGCTGCGTATAAAATAGAATACATATGTTATATAATTCTTTCTTCACAGCAAAGTCAAATTTATGAGAATCTTGAAAATGCTGAACTTCAATTTAAAATTTCTAAATGATTTATTTGCTGTGGAATTGATTTTATATTATTTCTAAATCCTCTTTTAGTAAAGTAGTTTTCATATTTACACATAAAATTATTAATTTTAGCTTAAATAAAACATCTGTGTATCTGAAATCTATTTAAATAAGTTGCGAAATACGGAGATACAGTAAAGAAATAATATATGGCTGGAAACTGAGTTAACGCTTTGCGTAACGATATGACACCAAACTTCAGATGAGGGTATAGCTGACAACAAATAATATCAGTTATACTAATAATACTACGCAAACACAGGATATACTAATAGCATCAGTTACATTAACATAATTAAAGTGCGACAGTTTTGACAAATATTGCTATTGCTGTCGTGTCTATTCAAATAGTGCCATGGGCGAAGATGACAGCCCCGGCAATCTGCAAAATGTTATCATCGTAGAGATTAGGTCTCTTAAACAAGACCACAATTTTCAACAGTTCAGCAAGGATCGCTGGACAGTCAAAAATATGTGCAGTTGCCAATTCTGTGCCCAGATAGTTAACACAGTTTCTTAGGTTTTCCAAACCTCTCTGTAAATTTTCAATCATCTGTGATAGCCAGTTCTAAGCCTGACTATAGTTATAGTTATGAGTCGATCTCCATTGATGTTATACAGTTGGTGCTTTATTGGAGTTGAATGTTCCTTCAATCTGTCTTTGGCCATGGCATTTGCGCCAGAGAGGATGACATTTATGTTATTATTATTGTTGAGATTTCGATCCTCTTTTGCCAGTTTATCTGCTTTCTCATTACTTGTGATGTTGCCATGCGCTGGCAATCATTGAAAAATGCAGATCTAAACTAACTTTTCAATCCCGTGTAGGTGAAAGTGGATCTCGTTGGTGATCAGGGGAACTTCCATCCAGGATTGCCTGTAGAACTACCTTTGAATCACAGAAGACAACGAGTCCTTTTGCTTGCTCAGAAATGGGACAAATATTAACTTAGAAATATCTGCACAAAACTAATTTTCACGAAAAGTTATCAAGCGTACCCTCAGCTAAAGCTTAACTCAAAGTGCCTAAAGGGACGTTCACACAGGGCTTATCTGAGCTAATGGAGTCGATTCCTTATGTATATTAGCACCGTTATATATAAAGTTCAGATTTTTCAACTGGCTCTGTTATGAAGTAAAACTGGTTTTCTTTCTTTTTTTACTTTGGAGCAGTGTCGGTTGTGCCAGATGTCTCCGGTAGCTCATATAGTGAATTGAAAAATCTGAATTTCACTTATAGTGGAGCTAATCGACAGATTGAACTGATTCCATTAGCTCAGATAAACTCCAACGTGAATGGCCCTTGAAAAGAGTTTTCAAAGTGAAATGAATAAAAAATAAACCACATAACACAATAACAAAAAGTCAAAATATTTATTTCCGTCAGTGACTTGAGTGTTGACGTAATCGCTCAATATTCACAGACCATTCATTATACTACAGCACATGGGGGTGAACAAAAAATGCCGCATAACAGAAGGGGCAACAAACAGGGGGCTGTACATGACGGTCGGGGATGGGACACTGTACAAAAGGTCAGACAACTGTCTGTCCAATACTTTTCTCCGTTCCGCCTCCATTTTACAGTGCTCGATATAACGGAACAAAATTTCAATAAAGTCCTCCAAAAAAGAGTTTTTTTTTCTTACAATATTTTGCAACTTTTTCTCAAAAAGCGGCATCCGCTACAGCTGTACAGATTTTTTATTTTCGACCTGGAAATACGATGACACCTTTGCTCTATTAGGTACATGCATCTGAATGAAGGCATTTCTTTATTTGCCTTCTTTTTTCTTTCTTTCTGTACAAGTAGGATAAGAACAAATGCTCCGACAACACGTATTCATGAAATATTGAGTAACAATAACATAGTTGAGCACTTTTTTTTAAAAGTCGAGAGATGAGGGCGCCTCATTCACTGCATCCTTCTTTAATAAACAAACAGCAAACAGTTCATGGATTTGTTACGCATGAGCAATGCACAATGAGCCATGAAGATGAAAAGGAAATCAAATATACGCAAGCCGGTGATCCAATATACTTAAAATGAATAACAAAAGACGCATTATTGAATTTAAGAAGAAAGATGGATTATAAGGATAATTTGTATTTAATAAAGTAGTTTAATTAATTTTGAGGCTTTTGAATACAGTTGTGTATATTTATATATAAAATATACAAATTGCTCTATATGCTCTATTACGTGACAGGTATTTGATGAAGAAAGATATACAGATTTTTAAGTTAACAATTTCGAAGTGTTTCTTGATCAAAGCCTGATTGGTATTATACGGCCGATTGGAGAATTATAAAATGGTATTTATTCACGGTATTTATTGGCTTTAGAATTCAATTAAGAATTTGTTAGTTTCGAATCTGAGGATTTGATTACGAACTGAAAAGAGAATATTATTAGTAAATTAAAATTATTTTTTGTAAATTCTGTATTAAAAGGTTAAAAATGATAGAAAAATGTAACTTTTAGCTCTATACTAAAATAAAAAAAAATAAAAATGTAAATTAAAAAAAGTAAAAAGAGGCAATTTGTCATGTTTCATATTTAAAGACCGGTGTCAGCAATTGATATGAATATTAGAAAAATGGAAAAAGTTCGAATAGGATAAAAGATATTTAACGGTGAAAAATACACATGAGATAAACCTGAAAAAAAAAATGAATGAAAATATTTTTCTAATATACATTCCTAAACTTTTTTTAAAGAAGAAGAAATCTGATGAAACTCTTGAATTAAAGAAAAATACCTTCATTGTATTAATCAAAGCACAAACATTAAGCTTTTATAAAATTATTCGTAAGTTATATTTTTAAAACTTTCAAAAACTTCAAATTCACGACTTCGAACTTGAACAAATTGTTCGAATATGCAAGCAGCTTAAACAAAACATGACTATTTGTGCAATGCTCATTTCGGACAAATATACTGGCACAATATTGTTAAAATATAGGAACGAACAAAATTTAAACATGACTTCCAGTTAAAAATTCAATAAAATTACTGACCACACACAAAATAAAACATCAAAGACACGTTCTTTAGAATTATCAGCATATTCTCTGGCAAATATTTACATATTTTTAATGCAATACAGCCAAAATGTAGCACTTTTTGAAGTTACAATTATTAAAACATACTTCTGATAAAATTGATTGACATGACTATGTTGTGAAAGGCATCCAAATAATTAGTATTCGACGACATGTGCAAAAGGATATTACAATTAATTGCATGTTATAAAAGATAATGAAGCATTTGATACAGCAGTTTCTGAAATTTCATTTACAAATTATATCTTTTGATAAATACACTATCCAAAATGAACCCTAAAGATCTAAATGTAAATGAAATAATCCATTTTCTGAAACGGATACATAAAACAGATTTATTTATAATTTTATCATGCACATCAAAGCAAACTTTAAGTTATAAAGATAAAAATAATCTGAGTCAAATATTATTTTATCATAAATTTAATTTCTTTGGTAGAATTAAGCATAAAAAATAAATAAGTTTAATGCTAAATTATTTTATTAGATTTAAGTAAAATTTTAAAACACATGAAACGCTCTTTCACGAACTACCTTATATATTACCAATCTTAAACAGGCCAAATAAATATTACTAATGTAACGTAGTCGATCATAATAGTTATAATAATACACATAAAAGAATAATTTTATGAGTGTAAATAGTTAAACCGACTTATCGTTAACAAAATTTTTAATTAAAAAAAACATCGCTTGTGCAAATTTACAATTGATAAAACACAAAAACCTAAAATTGATAACACGATTTCGACTATTTCTGAGTACCTGTAACTGTGAACGTATTTTGAATGACAATTTTTACAGGATAGCATTTAATCTTTAAAATAATTCCTAGATAAGGTTTTGAGAACAAAATCCTGTCAAAGACTACAATCATAAAACACTAAATTATCACAATCTTTCATTAATAATTAAATTAATCACAAATATAAAAAAAAACTCTTTCCTTTTAAGCAGTAGCTGTAAAAATATTTTGAATTACAGTTTTAACAAAATAACATTTAGTTGTAAAAATACAGCCTAAATAAGCTTTCGAGAAACAGCCACAATCATAAAACACTAAATTATTATAATTATTCATTAATAATTGTTGTACATATTTTTCATATGTGATAAACAAAGCCCACAAAAAATGAAAATCATTCTTTATAAAATTAAAATGTATAACTAAGTTAATGTTTCCGCGAATAAAACAAAACACATAGTAATAACATAACAATAAACTGGCCAGAGGGGATAGCAGTGAACTGAGGCGCATAACAGGTGGAATAAAAAAAATATTTTGTCATGAAGGTATCCCAGGTCAAGACGGATCACACATTGATGTCCTAAGTACAAAGAACCAAAATTAAAAGAGAAGGAAAGGGGGGAAATAAGATTGTACACAGAGGGCAGAAAATGTTAATGATAACAAGATGGACGACATCAAGATGACGGACGATGGAGAGGCCGCCCACGCGTTGTGACGTCACTCGGCCAGGCCTGAACACGTATACGATGCTGAAGAGGTTGAGAAAAAGACAACCTCCATCTTGAAGTCCATACGTCACTTCTGCTTTTTGCTGAAATTATGGCACGATTTATTTTCCGTAACTTTTTTTTCTCGATATCAGTTGTGTTGAGGCGAGTTGAGACTTTGCCCGTCTCAACGACTCATAGTGGCACATAAAAGAGTTCGCGATCCTACCGCGTGGTGGCAGCACCTGTAGTCCCTTATTCTCACGTATGTATATGTAACAAATGTCCAGATTGCTGGAGTGACCCTCCGTTATTTGTTGGCGAATTGGCCAGGCTACTATGGATGTAAATCTGGTGGCTGAAAGAAAGGAAAAAAAAAAGTCATCTCAATTCTAAAACATGCATTTATTATAAAAAGTATCACATGAAAATCATATATTGTTATAGTATGAAATAATGGATTTTTAGATCACTAAAACTTTATCATACTTTTTTAAAATACTGGAGGTTTGAAACAAAGAAAAGATGTTCTAACAAAAAGCTTTCGAAGGCTATATCGAAATTATTCGATTTTTTTTTTTAAGAGTAGTGCAGTAAATCCTTGCAGAGCGCGGATTTGCGGAATGCGATTTCGCATGTTCGGGCTACCTTAATTGTTCCCATTTAATTTATCCAACGCTAGAATTTTATTCTAATGCGTTTTAAAACGCTCATTCATCAACGTTCAATGCTTGCTGGCGTCAGCTCTGGCAGGTGAGAGCAGGATCCGGACACCCGGGCGGCATTCATTGACTATTCGGGTTTAGCAGGAAACCACCAAAAATTTCGACTGATTTTTTATTAACTGAAAATGAAGTCAAAGAAGTTGCTCAAATTGCAAAAGGAATTTGCAGCGAAGGATTTTAAGATATGGAAAGACTAGTGGTCACAGAATTAATCGATTATTGACAAATACAGTACTGAATGATCTTATAACACCTGCCGATAGTGAAAGCAGTGATAATAAAGAAGAAGACAGAGCGTTTTCAATTTATAAGAAGTTAAATTGTTAAAAAAGGCATGAGAACTGTTTAATTTTGCAGTGGAGATTGAGCCAAATGAAGAAAGGAAAGGACACTTTGTGAGAGGCATTGAAAATCTCTGTGGTTCTTAGCGCGCTAAAATTACCAGAGGAAAAAAAAAGCACGTTCTAATTAAACACTAATGAAATCGTTTCAATTAGCATTTGCTTCGTTTCTTCCCTTTTAATTAAATCATAACTAACACGTTTTTCTATAGAAAGTTACTTTGCAGAACGTGATTTTGCTTGAGTGCAGTGTACTAATGACATAATCCCCGAGTTCGGTACGAAGTTCGGTATATTGATGCTCTTCCATTTATTATATCAAAGAAGTATACAACAGAAAATGACGATAGTAAGTGAAATTGCGATCAAACAGAAAATGCACATTAATCCTAACAATAAATTAACCAGAGAACCCTCATTTTCCCGCTTTAAATGTATCTGGCAGTGGACTTGATGCACGATGGCATGACGAATACTGAAAACTACCCAAACCACGCTTCTCTCTCTTGATAAATTCAAGCCTCAAATCATCATCTAATTCTCTTCAGAATTTCTGTTCATAGTGGTTGAAGCGTAAATACGTGGGTCAAAGTATTCTTCCTATAAGTTCTAGCAGAAAAATCATCAAGATTTGAGGTGGATACAGGACAAGCACCACAGAAGATTATGTACCTCATTTTCCAAAGCTATAACATCAACTTTTCGTTCACGTTCTAACTCCCTTAACATATTCTATACCTACTTAAAAGCATTAAAGAGGTCGTAAAAGACCTGAATAGTTCAGAACGAAAGAAGAGCAATTCCTGAAATTTTACGACTTTAAACAGGCATACAATATTAAACCCCTGAACATTTAAAGAACCATGTTTGGAAACTGTCTCCATGAACTACATTAAAGTAATAAATAGCTTTGTACCTATGATTTAAAATACTATCTTAAAATCTATACATTTGGCAAATAAATTAACAATACCAATCTGAGTTTGTGAATAAATAAAACATTCTATAGCTCCTTCGAAAGCTACCAGAAAGAGCAGATATGAAAATTAGCTATTTTTTAAATATGTATTGGAACGATAAATGAAGGAACCCGCATTTTAGGAAACAAAGATTCTCGGAATAAATTATTTTCCAGAAAACAGAAAAAACTATAGAAATTATAATAAAGTTTAAAATAAATAAATTTCGACTCACTTTATAAGCTTACCTGATGCATACTCGGGTCATACATCCCACCCGATCCGTCCGCATACCCCGCTGTTTGGGAAATGACGTGCCTGAGGGCATTTGCCTGCAAACAAAAGTGAATTTTCGCATATGAATATTTTCTAGGAGGCAGTATATATATATATATATATATTCACACAAATAAAACATATACTTTGACTTCATACATATTGAGTGAAATCTTAAGCCAATGAGTGTTTTCTTAAATTAAGGATGATTTTAATAATGAAAAATTTACCAGTATCTTTTCAAAGGAACGCATCAAACTCACGTGGTCTGTGTTCGGACAAGAAGAATAACAAGGCAATAGAACCCATTTAATATCAAATACATTAATTTATTCTTAATTAGTTACTCTTGCGAAGTAGGACACTAAAATCGTAACTGAGATAAAGCAAACATTTTAACGCCTTTACCTGGAGAAACACTGTCACCAAGCGCATTTATATGCAAGATTAAGATGGCCACAGCAGTTACAATTAATCCTGACAATATAGCGGGGAATGTTGAGTCATAATTCAATTATAACAACCGCAATTACAACAACAGTTAGCACTTGACACTTTTCAGCCGCCGTTAATAAATCTGCTCACTTTACGCTTCCGCGGGTAAATCTCCAAACCGTTTTCAAACACCTTTTCCTCAAGTCGACCCAAACCATCAGAATTTTTATCTTTTCATCCTTTCTTTTTAAGGGCCTGTTATATAGAGATATAATTTTTCTTTTCTCACGTCTTCCTTCGCGGCTCAGCCGCGGTTGGAAGAAATTAGCCAACTCTCCGGGGAATATCTGTCACTCAAGGAAAGGGCCAGGACCAGGCGACAAGACACGGCCGGGATGCGCTTTAAACAGGCCTCGTTAGTAGCCTCTAATCGGATTTCGGATCGGACGCCGAACCGGCTTGCTTGTATTTTTATCCGAATTAGCTCGTTCTTCTCGCCAGGAAGAGTTTTGGGCGTTGCAGAAGCTTGCAGCGTTTTATTGAATTAGCGAGACATGCGACGTCATGCTAACAAAGGGGACTTCTGCCATCTCCCAGATACCGATAGTCGTCGAGGGTTGTGTGGCTGGGGGAAGGGGTAGTAGGTGGCCTTTCTCGCGGACCAAATTGAATTCCGTTTTCTGGGCGAGGGGCTAAATTGCGAGATGGGATGACTGTCGGTTCTTGGATGAAACTAGAAAGCGAGCAGGGAATCTTAAAGAGGTTTGGTAGGAGATGCGATAGGGGGCGGTTTTTGCTTCCTCTCCCTACGCTTCCCTTCCAGGAAAAAAAAAATTCTCTGTCTTGCATCAAACTGGAAAAAATCTATCCGGAATTTTCCAAACAAATGGAATGATCAGAACTGCGCAAAATATACGGCTGTTCCTCTACAATTCTGAGGAATGCAGAACAAGTTTCAGTTAGTCGGATCACATGTACTTGGAAATTACCTTAATACAGTATATAATGAATTGAATAGCGATGTCGAGAAAAACATGCATTTATTTGAATAACTTAGAATTAGCTTTTTTCCCCTCTCTAAAATTTAAGAATTTTTTTCTGACATAAATACCTTCTATATCTAACAATCTTTCCTTTATCTTCAGATCTAGTTGTAACCAGCATTATGTCAAAAGACACAACACTCTTTTTACATTTACATAATTATAGTATAACACCTCCCGTAAAATTTTACGCCAAAATTAAAATCAAAATCGCCAAAATTATGGTAAAATTTTAAGGTAACAGTTATTCATATAATGTATTAGTAATGTAAAATAAAATAATATGAATTAATATACAAATTTTCTTATATTAGACCGATGTTTTCCCACTGAGACTTCATCTGTTACTTATTATGATTATGAAGAGATTTTCTTGAGCATGTTAGAAACTTTTCATAGAAAAACCTCGAATAATTTTCTGCAAATAACAATACACTATGCTGGAGTTCTTTGCATATTGAATTTACTTTACTTTACTTTTTATTTTCATATAATAATATTTAAACTATTTGCTTTCCAATAATATTTATTTAAAATAGTAACACAATTCTCAAATTTATTGCTGTGTTAAAATTTTATTTGCTTTCCTCTCAATGTATCGTACGTACTCGCGTACAAGACGAGGCTTTTATCGTATAATTTACGCAATTTTAACATCGGCGGTGTAAGCCGAAATGAAAAACTCGTACCAGGAAATGCCTAAATGATCATACACATGCCGATTTCACGCGATAATAACTGAACTACTGTCTATCTATCGGCCGCCTTGCCACTGTATTTTCGGATTCGGGTTCGATTCCCGAAGAAAGAATGGATGTTTGCAACTGCATAGCATCTCCAGGGCAAGAGAGCATTAATCAAGTATTAGCGAGTCAAAATTCCTCTCGACTGGCTTGGGCAAGAACGCTTTGAGCCAAAATTCCCCTCGACTGACTTAGCTTGCGAGGCAGGATCCGTCTTCCGGGGTACTCTCTTTCAAAAATTAGGCCCGAACCTTATAGCTAGTGATGTGAAATTACACCTGTACAAACAATAGTGAAATTCTGGTGTCCCGTCCACTTCTTATCCTCTCTGTCTACCGAAACAGCATCTCCCAACAGAACATCTACAGCTGTCGGTTACAGTCGAAATCAACTCTAACCCATTTTTCATAGGGGTGTCTCGAATAAATGCATTTAAGTTTGCCATCCTGAAACACTAAATGCTTTGGGGATAAATTTATTGAATTTTACTTTAAGGAAAATACTTTGTATGATACCGTTGTTAATAAACATGATGAAATTTTGAAGTTTGAGTTTACATTTCATTTGTTTTCTAAAGTACTTTGGGCTTGATTCCTATAATAAAGTTTTTTTTTTCCCGTTTGTTTAGTAATATAAAAATTATATTTAACTTGTTTTAAATAGTTATTTTTGATATGAAATTTGTTTTAAAAAAAATTAATGTTTTGCTTTCACAAAATTACTTTTGAAGCTATGGTAAGAAAACAGTTACCTGCATAATGTGGCACCTGTATCTCAAAGAATAAGAAAAAATAAATAAATAAAATTTAAAAAGTTAATTCTTGTCTTTTAAATGCGCATATCAGTCGAGGTGACCAATTTGACCGATTTTTATGTCACCTTACACGCAAATGTATACGGTATACATAAAGTCTCATAATAATAACAATAATAATAATGACTCATATGACAAAAATTCCTTTAACTTCCTTTTAATTCTATATATTACTTCTATATATCTGTTTACTGACTTTTGGATAACGCTATATATCAAGGTATATAAATGCATTTATTCTTCCTAACACGACAAGAGCATATGTGTGAAATCAGTAACTATTAAAACAAGTTTGAAAATTTTAAGTCCGATAGAAACGACGGGGAGGGAAATGGCTTAAAATGAACATTACCAGAAGAGGGAGAAAAACAGAGAAAAATAAAATAAAATCTAGAATCAGAATGCTAAAGAAAAACATGAGAAAAAGAAAATACATTTCAAACAACGAACGTTAGAGATACTTTCACATCCCTTACCGCATATTTTTACATTTTTTAAACTTTTTCCTTGCCGTGGGGTTTAAGACTTGATAGCGCTGTTAACCTTTCTACGACCCTCTAAGACACGAAAAAAAGGTCAGGAATATTTTTAATATTTTGCTTTATTTCCTGAACGTTGCCTGAACTGTACGAATCAATGGTTTTGCGTGAAAGCATTTCAGCCAACTTTCCATTTATGGAATGGCATTAAATATTGCATCACCAGGAAAAGAAAATATCAACAATTGCAAAAAATCGTAGGATAATTCATATCAATTCAGCAATTGCAAAAAATCGTAGGATAAATATAAATTTTCAGTCTGAGATCAAACGTTGTAAGAATTTCTCCAGTATAAGACATCGACGAAGGCTGCTGTTTTGCAAAGACTTTAACATATTAAATGCAGTAAAAAATCATGTAGATATTTATTTATAAATAAAAATTTTATTGACGTTATCTATATTAATTTAACTTTTTAATTTTTTTTAATGTGCATACATGCTCCGCATGCATCTGAAATCAAACTGAAAATCTTATTTAATTCAAAAAGCACCTCATGCACAAAAACTACTGGTTAGAAAACGCCCATTGACTGCCTATATATAATATTTCCGAAAAAATTAAGTCTTTTAATCAAATTGCTAATTTTAAAAATTTTATGGTTATGGACGGAAATTACCAACAAATAAAAACAGCACAGCTGATGCGAGACAAAATCAAACGGAAAAGGCAATAATATAAACCTTTAGTATCTGTGATTGTGAGCTTATGAAAACTTCTTAACATCGTTCTGAAATAAGGTTTGGGTTATTTAACTATGGCAGAGCACTCTAGGGCTATCTGCCTAATGGGAAGGATGCCTTCGTGGAGGGCTTTCTCAGGCAAAATGGCTCCTCTACAAGCTACACATGGGAAAACCCCCAAAACGCCCATGCAGAGAGCCCTTTCACCGAGATACGAATTCCAGACCGAACTACCAGTGTTTAGCGATTTTAACCGCACGGCCGCCGGTGAGCTACTTCTTGTTATAAGTTATATCACTCCTTAATATAGCCACTTTTTGCAGATCGAAGTACTATTTTTATCACTTTACCTGCTTCCTTCTTTGAAAGAAGCTTTTTTTACCAGTTCTCTCACAAAACTATGCCCGCACTACTTTCTTATTCTTGTTATTAAATTTGAGCCTGCAACTATCTAAACACAAGTTCACATGACATCATATCACAGCCCCAAAGGACCATGGGCACAGTGTTAGATGCTTGCTCACGTTACTGAAAATGCGACATAACAGACACTTTGTTTTTCAATAGAAGTTTAGCATGATTTTCTTGGCACAGAGCTGTCATCAGAATTTCCTTGTTGCTGAAACAGACAAGTGATTCCATAGCATATTTTATCTCTTGCTCGTCGGTTAACAGTAGAAAATAAACGTCTGATTTTTGGCTGCAAGCAGTTCAAAACAGACCAATATTCTTTAATAACGCTCGAGAAATTGTTTTCAGCTTTCATAATCACGTACGTATGATATGTTGCATTTGATTATGGAAAAGACTCGAGGGCTATCTGCCTAAGGGGAGGGATGCTTTCGTGGAGGACTTTCTAAGGGAAATTGACTCGTATACACGTTAGACATTGGGAAAGACACGAAAAAGTCCATGCATCGAGCCCGTTCGCGTGATTCGAACTTTGGACCGAACTATCAGTGTTCAGCGACTTTACCGCTCTGCCGCTGGTGGGACTTATTACTTACGTAAGTCAAAAAACTGCATGAAGAGCCATCTAGTACAAACTTTACTATTCCCTACGCTATTATGCGCTGTGATATCTGGGGATCTACTACTGGACATACAATATGATTGTCTCCTTTGATTAAACCGTTCACTTAAAGAAACCCTGCTCACGTGAGCCTGGTGCGCGATACTGTTAGCCAAGCAATACAAGTTTGATCTATTGAACTTGTTCTTACGGATTTAAATCTTTCGCTGTATTCATTAATTTTTCATTCAGATATGCCACTTCCGCGCTGATCTAGCATTCTTCGGTGAATTTCACAAAATGTTAATTAGTTCACTCAGCCAAAGAAATCCCATAAAGGCATATTGTTCAACAACGGCGTTCAGCATCGAGCTATTTATAATTTATTTATTGGAACTTAACTGAAGGTGTAGTATTAGTTTCTATAAGCTTCTTCACTCAGATATACTCTTAGCTTCTATGCAGTGAAATTACCGCACAGTTTTCATACTGTGTTTACCATTTTATTTATTAACGTACCAAACATAAAATGAATAAGCCTTACTCTACAAAATACCTCAGCAATGTGAACACAAATTATACTTCTTGACTTGGGAGGAATTCTCGCAAACAGATTATATAACATCAAAACATAAAATTTAAAATAAACAGCGCTACATAGCAGCATAAATATTTACCTGCGACTGTACATTGGCCCCCATGGACTGGTAGGAGTCCCCACCGTTCAAGCTCATGTTGTACATAGAATCCTGGGGAGCACCAGGGGGCGGCGGGCTAATCATTTGGCCCGGTTGCTGTCCTTGGGACGTTGGCACCATGTTGTAAGGGGAAGAACCAGCTGCAACGGAAAAAACATTGAATCTCAGTTGAATATACGCAAAGACTTTTATGCAGCATTCATTATTTATATTGATATGAACAAAAGGACTCAGTACCTATATAGCACTAACTATTTTTATTCAAGCAGTTGTTATCGTGCAGTGTTAAACGGTTTAATTCCTGAATTGTAGAGATATTAGGTTATTTCGAAGCAGGAGATATGAAAAACGAGCAATGCCCTAGCCGGGACTCGAACCACGGACCTCTGAAATACGCGCCAAGCCTGCTGACCATTATACCACGAAGGCATGCGAAGAAGGCAGGATAAATACCTTATAGAATCAGACTATAGAGCACTGCAGTTTGTTTTGATATCGTCTAACAATATAATCAACTATAGTTCGACCGTCTCAAATGCAACCCTGGTTGGCATTCTTCCAAAACACATAGACTCGTCCAAAAGGGGTGTTATTACTTGCTGCGACGTGAAAGGTCACGTGAAAGTTTTCTCTTCTCCGGAAAGAGATATGCTGGAAGGAAAAAAGGCCCCATCCTTCCACCCTATTTTGAGAATAATTCGGTCCGAATGGCGCATGCGTGTTTCGCTTATGGTCGAAGATAAGGCGGTCGAACTATAACCTAAGAGACTTGCTATAACTTTAAGCGCTATTCAGCCTCAAGTGATATTTATAAAATATAGCAATAATTACTAATCCTTTTGCTACTTTAATAGTTTTAAATATTTTATTATTATCCTAAGGACCTAATGCAAATTAACAAAAAATTACTTTCGCAGTGAAATAATTTTGGGAGAATAAGTAATAATAGACACTTTATTAAGAACTAATTTAGAATCAATTGAATTATGCATAAACCAGTTTTCAAGATTTTATGAATTTTACTTCAGAAACGAGAAATTTAGGAGCTTGCTTCCGAAATGCAATCGCATTGACAAATAAACCCGATAAAGTCACTGAAAAACCAGTCGCATTTTTACACTAAAACTGCCAACACATAAATTTCTAATAATGGAAACTTTTGAACAGAAATCATCATATTTTATGATACCAAAATGCAAGACGTGAAAATCTAATATTCCGCGTATTCATCAAAAAATTAATGAATGGACAGAGTAAAATATAATCTTTACAACCACTACTAAACATGAAGCTAGAAAATTTATCTGAGCAGAAGAAAGCATGCGCATCTAAAAATTAGTTGCGTTCCTTGACACTAAATAATCAAAACTTGAATTCTGATAGATGAAATTGGTATCATCTGTACATGCTCCATATAGCATCCATTTTAGTTTGAAGGGGCTTTAGCCCAGAAGGGCTATTAGTCTTGAAACGGTATTTTGCGTCGAATCTCTTAAATGCGATATATCACGCTTCAAATTGTTTCCACCAAATATTATCGCTCGTATTATAGTTAAAAAAACTAAATAATGAAGAATCTGCATGAATGTGTGTATGTTTCTTGCATTGTGAAAAAACAACGGTATCTAATCAAATTTTGATTAACATAGTGCTCCACCCAAACATGGTCCCCTGGAAGACAGAATCCGGAATTTAGAATTTGTTTTACTGCCTATTTCATAATTTGCAAAACTTTAACGAATTTTTGATTAAAAAACTCAATTTCAAAGCGAGTAGTGGGACTTTAGGGAATATCTCCAGCGTGCGAGACTGTCTATCGGAAATTCTAGAGATATGCTGTTTTGAAATATTTTTAGGCCAAATGCTCTTGAAACGTGTATGTATCTGTAAATTAAAAAAAGGCCCGTTTGGGTGTAATATAATTTTTTTTTTTAAATTTCTAAAGACTACAATTTTTTCGAAAATTTTACAGTTTAAAAATTTTAAATATTATCACAGCATCAAAATAGCTTGAAACTTTCTACGTTTTTAGTTCCTTCTTAAATAGCATAATTAACTTTAACATCTTTAACCTTATTCATAAAAGTACAATTAATTTATCGATGAATGAAAACAAGAAAAGACCCTTAAATCAAAATATAAATGGCGAATACTCATAAATTATTTTACTGCAGTCACTGTTCTTTATGATGAATATATATATTTATGAGGTATGAACAGGAAACGACACGATGACTGTAGAACTGGAAATTTACAACTTTGCCCTCTAACTATCTTTAACTCAAAAACTAATTGGTCATACGAATGAATGATTCCGATTTCTGCGAACAGCGGAAATAACGTATTCATGCTGGAGGTGTGCAGATCTATGCCCTTTCGCCGTTAGATTACAGCTTCTAGAACATTTCATTGGCCATAGGATCATCTAAGTGGAAGTTCTGAATTGAGTATATTTTTACCATGAAAATCGCTTCATAATTAAGGGGTTGATTTAATACGCTCTGCCATATCCGCTGTGTCACAGCGATGAATTAATTCATTAGTGTGACCTAGTAACGTACGTATCACACACGTACACATCCGCGTTGAAACAGACTGGAATTTATGGAAGCTTGCTCACCAAGAAACGGAAGAATGATAAAAGATGGAGCCCAATTATTTTGCTAAATAGCAGGAAATAACGCGTTTAATTAGGTGGATATTTATCGGAAGATGGAAAAGAATTTTTATGAATAATTATCCGTCGTTAAACTGGGAATAGCGAAAATTACCAAAATGCAAGTTACCTACATTTCAAAGTGCAATGAACAGTTACAATTTTAAAAATATAACCATGAGAAATTTCCAGTTACGCGAAAAGGAGTAGAATAAGAGTTCATTTTATATGAAAAAAGTTGAGGATGAACTAGCTTATTCACTTCTGCTAATTATTATAACACACTTTATTAGAAGAAGTAATTAAAAAAAATAAAAGAAAAAAGAAATCTAAAAGCTTTCACATTTTTCATTACGCCCAAAAGGTTTTTTTTTAACGTTTTGTGCGTTACCTTTATGTATTAAATATCACGTTCTTTGCACTTAAACCATAAAATTCAGTTCAACAGCAATATCGCAAAATTATTTTTAAATGAGCATATCTTTAGAATTTCCGATACGCAGACTCGCGCTGGAGATAAAAATGTTTCTTTTTCTTTCCTTTTTCTTTTTTTTTCCGTACAGTGTTGCCATTACTCGCTTTGAAATCGTTGAGTTTCTTAATCAAAAATTCGTTAGAAGTGTTACAAATATGAAATCGATAATGAAACAAATTTAAAATTCCAAATTTGGGCTTGCATCGCCTATTCGGAGGAGGATTACGTTATTCGAAATTTGATAGCTCTAGGTACCGTTGTTTTATTACAGTGCGAGAAACATTACATTTATGCAGATTCTGCATTATTTAATTTCTTTAAATATAACACAGAACGATAATATTTGGTGGCATTAGTTTGAAAAATGATACGAACATTTACAGTGAATCGACTTAAAATGGCAAAACAAAATGCGCCCTTCTGAGCTAAAAAGATAGTCTGAGTGTTGTAATTTATATTTTTTCCCCTATAAAATTAAGATTACATATTTTTAAGAAACTCTCTCTCTCTTACTTTTACCTTTTCTGACTTGCCTACTATAAGCTCTTAGTCATCATGCGAATACCCGCCATTTTGTTATGAAACTACATATAACACCTTACTTATACACACTATAACTCTGCATAAATTTAGTACTTAACTCAGTACAAAGTTTTATTATATACTCTTACAAAAACAAAGTAAACAATAAGGTGAAAATAACAAAACATAAGTGAAGCAGTTAAAATAAATCACAAAAATTAAATGACAAAGTTAAGAAACGAAACTCTACAACGGCGCTGACGACAGATAGGTCTTAAATTTCTTATTTTGAATAGTCTACCTCCGAAATGAGGATTTATATAAAGAAATAATAATAATAAACCCCAAAAAGTGCTCCCGAAAACCTTAATTGAAAAGCAAGCCACAGCTGAATATAAACGACATTTTCCAAAAAGCTACAAAATTGTTGTCAGCAGAAGCGAATACCGAAAAGAAAAGAAAGAGAAATATTTAGTTTATCACAAGTAGCGCATCTGAATACGAGGCAGGAAAGGATTTAAGCGTACTTGGGGGTTCTATATTTTACGACATCTTCCATACATGTCGTCGCTACTGGAGGCCGTTGACAAACAGCCGATAGCAGCAAATAGCCTGACTAAAGTCTTCAGGCGACACAGAGTGCCCATTGCATCCATCAATGACCTGGCCTCTACTGCCTATTTCCGACTTAGAATAAATCATTCGCAACGCCAAATTTATATGTCGGCCAGAGACTTTTTTTTGTGCCATGCCTCCCATTTACCCTCAGTGTTCCTACAAGGACGGCAACGGTCAATTGGGGAATAGCATCTATATGGGGTCCACATATCGCGAGAGATAACACTGAAGCTAAGAGATTGAGAGCGCCGAGTACTAAGGAAGTAAATAAATAACTCTCTTCGAATAAAAAAAGGGGGTAGAACATAAAGCAAGCTGGGGGAACGGCTCCCCCAAAGTGCCCAGCGGGCAAAGAGCATGTCTGCAAAAGAGAGTCCCATGGTCGCCGTTATGCTAAATCCAAATGGCCGAAAACGGTGGCCGGCAAAATGGATTCATGTAAATTTTCGTGTCTAGTGACGCCCCCGCCCCCTTTTAACGGTATGTATCTATGTATGCATGTATATCTGTGTACATTCGTAACACGGTCGAGACGTGCTGTTACATAACAAGGCGATGCATCAAGAGGCATCCTTGCTGACGTACTCCTCCAGCCTTCTATCTCCATTCGCTCCATCCCACTAGAGAGAAAGAACACCGAGAGAACGAGAGTGAAGGGGGGAAGGAAAAAGCAGAAAGAAAACTACGGGAAGGAGGACTGGATGGGTAAAAGGGGGGTTGTCTTTTGTGCGTGTGCGCTCGTGTGCTTGGGCCTCAAAGTCCCGCTATTCGTCTAGCGATGACACAACGAAATGGAATAGCATTAATGCATCAAAACCTCTGACACATAGGATGGGAGGCTTTTCCAGATATTGCAGTTAGGCGGATACATCTTTCCCCATTTCTTTTTCTTCCAGCGCTCTGTTTCTGCAGATATTTTATATGTATGGGTAAGATGTGACTGCTTCTGTATGCGATTATGTGTTATGTGTGTGTGTATATACGCTCATGAAGTCTCTCCTTTTCATGCTGTAGCAGACGTCGTTAACAATCTCCCCCCTTTCCCCCCAAGCTTTTCTATTGCAAGCCCCTCTCTTATTTCTTTCACCCCCCTAAAACTTTTCTTCATTTCCAGAAAAGATTCCCATCTTGTTGCGTTGTTGAACCTCTCTTCCCTCTCAAGGGTTCCCTATTTCGTACTGCTCATCCTCAAAACTCTCGAACTAATCCTGTATGATAGGAAATATGGTAGCAAATTTGCATTTCGAAAATATTTCCCTCCTCGTGGCATTACTGGTGAAGGAATAAATTCCTTCCTATGCCAAATTCTGCATCTGAAACTGCCCATTTCTTAAATCTACTCGACCACAGTACAACATTGAACTTACACTTTACGAATTCATAAGCTATTGTTCGACATAATCCTCTTTTTGGAAAGAAATACACATTTTACAAAGGATATTTGCACACTTTCCTTGTTGCACGCTCAGTGACTCCAATCCAAAAATATTTTCCTCTTATTTAAAGAAAATTCTTAAATAGGTGAATATATGTTCCGATTATGTACGTGACGAATTCAACTTCGAATAGCCTAGAACAACACTCTTATTACTTCGCAAAAGAGATATCAGTTTCGATCTGGCCGTCATAAGCATCCTTCCCCCGGACGGATAACATCAAACATACGCTTCACAGAAAAGTGTATTTTACGTCCACCAAAAGAATTTCTAAAGAAATGTGGATATTACTTCCATCTAAAGAATTTTGAAAGCTGAGACACTTAACTTAGAAGGAAACAAAAATTCAGAACCATAATTTCGAAAACAAGCGTGATCCTTTTTATAACGAATTAAATTGCACTTCATTAAAGCATCCATATTACATAAAAAATCCCTAACAGGTTAAATCCACATTTAAGGAACAGGTATTAATTCCTGTTAAAAAGGCCACTAAAATTTCTTTCAGATGCACTGAATTTGGATTTTAAGAATATGGGTTACATGGAAGAATTTGAAATACAGAACCAAGATATCTGCCTACCCTTTAATAAAAGTAATGTGACTTACGAAGTTTTGTGGTATTTTTGTTTCCTCTCATTACAACTTTAATAACCTGGCGATGGAAGCACTCTTTCTTGTTTTTTACATATTCCAATACTTCCGCGATACCATCTTGTAAATGCTGATCTATCACAGCTTTGTAATACTCGTGAAACTTGGGATTTTTTTTAAATTTGCGCCACAGCGATTTAAATCGTTTTTCTGTTATCTCTAAATTACTCTATATTATTTCTGCTTATCATAATTACCCAACATGCTCGTTCCACGTAAAGCAATATACCTGTTGTCCTCAAATTTAACGGATTCTTGAAATTTCCTGTTGTTGTTGTGACTTATCTCACTTGTCTGACAGTAATATCAGAACAAGCACACGAAATTCATCGTGGCAAGGAGTGCAAGATTGCGCCTGTCGTTGCAAGAACCTCGAGCACCCTACAGGTGGCAGTGCGACTTTGCTCAGTTCCGCCCCAAATTTTGGTGGAGATCATCCCAGGAAGGACGGGTACGAGGATTTCCCAACCCTCTTCCCCTATCACCAACCTCTCGAGAGGACTTTCGGCCCCATGCCGCACAGACACTGTGCATTTACAAACATCCATGCCTTCTCCGGGATTCAAATCCGAGCCTTTCGGTACGGCAGTCGAACTCATTAACCAGTATCCCGACTGGGCGGCCGGAATTTTCTTACAGAGAAAATCTCTCTCATTAGTTTGAGTGTCGAATCAATTTCTAAATTATTTTTAATTTGCATGAAATTCTGTATGATGTTAAATGCTTACATGCGTTTTCAGTTCCACTCACATTCCATTCCAATTGAGTTTCTACCACTACTAAAGATTCTTAAATTAGGTAGACCCTTCTCGTAAAGCATCCATAATCACCGATTCCATCCATTCGTAAAGCATCAACAAGTAAATTAACTATTTCTAACATTTAACGATATTTTTTGCAAAATTGTTTGAGAAAATCAGTACAATATTTTTTAATTTATTTATTTATTATGTTTTTGAATAACATAATTAAGTTTCTTAACTAACAAGAAATGAAATAAAATAATTATGTTCGAATATTTGATCAGTTTAAATTTCCTAACAAATTTGTGAAAAGAAATGAAATATATTAATTGCTTCCTTCTAAGCACTAAGTAGTTTGAGTTTACTATATTTCATATACATATTTTACTTACATATGATGCGGTATGGCACTTCTGCTATATACAGGGCAGTCTCGATTAACCGGTTTCGGTCTCGGGTGAGAATTATCCGGTTTGTGGATTATCCATGGGTGGAGGTGTCCACGCACGCATACAACGCTATGCGCGAGAATGGCAAAAGCTTAGTGGAAAGTAAACCCAATAGCACTGGTTCGATCATGGGGGAAAGTTTCTTCTTAATATAGAAATCGGAAATTTATCTAATTGTGAAGAAGTCGAGGCAATAACTGAAGTTGTATGCCAAAAAATTGAAAAAGTAAAATTCTTCGAAAATGTTAATCGAAAAAACATTCGATAATGACTCAACTGAGCCGGGGTTTCAGTGCTTGAATGATGCGGTAATCATTCCAAATGTCAGAAGAGCAAAAGAGGCAGAGAGTGATACTACTGAAAATGTAAGCGAAGAAGGTGGTACTGAAAATAATATTAGTCAATACAACACTCACTTAGGTTGGACTCCGTCTGCCAGGGGAAATTAGAATACAATAATAAAATAGCCCTTCGAAAAATAGGCGGTGAAATTCGATAATTATTTACAAGTTCTCAAAAACAAATTAAAAGTGCTTATTTTTTTAAGAAATAAACATATACAATATGCATGAAAATTAATAGTTTGGATTATCCGTATTTTTCAATTATCCATGATCTTCTTTCCCGGCATTAGCCAAAATAATCGAAAGCATAGTATATTACGAAGTGATCAAAGCTAAGTTTGGAGGATAATATAACACTAACGGTTCCATACGTCTAGATTAGATTTCTCTTCGTAGAGACCAAAACCCACACAATAGATAAAAAAGCCAATCCTCAGTCCTCATGGGTGGCCGCATTTGCTGTTGTAGAAAATCAAAATACTGATCAACGTAAAGTGCCGAAACCAGTATAGTTGAAAAGGGGAAAGGAAGATGAGTGGATGAAAGGCATGAATAGGGGAGGATGAAATCTCCGAAATAACAAAAGAGATGAAAAGGGATAAAAAAAATCAATTTCCGAAATGGGCGTCATTTTCTCTCTCTCTCTCTCTTTTTTTAACGTGCATGTATAGAAAAAGCTTTGCTCTTTTTCTTTCGTTGCTTATTTTTCTTTGCCCAGTTAAGAACGCAGGCACTTACGAAAAGCCATTCTGAAGACCTTTACCAAGATCAAGACACAGCCACTACCAATCCATTTCTGACCATTTTGCCTTTACTTTTGCAAAACCGCTTCTTTTTTTAAGCGTTTCCCAATTCACCATGAGGCACAAGTTAATGCAGATACACAGCAGAAGGCAATTCAGAACCGATTTGCCTGGCCTGAGAAAGGAAATTTACAATAGTAACATACCGGAATTTTATATTTTATCAAATACTTTAACGGGGAGGGGGAGAATACACGTTTTCTCTTTTAAGCATGCTATTAGAAGAATGACTATATAGATAATAATTTCAAAAATCTAATTGACGGAAGAGGAAAATTCTTACGTGACTCCTATTTCATACCATAATTTGAATAAATAAACTCATATTAAAATCAAACAGCAAAACTGACCTCCCACGAAGATAGATTTATTTCATATTCCCATTTGCTTGCTTTATAGTATTAGTTTAATCAAAATTAACACTGGCTTGAATACAGAGTCCATTTGAACCAAATACGAAGACATATATTTTATAAGCCCATGTTTAAATAAAGGTGCAAAAATTATTGTTATACCATGATTGCATTCTGGAGGAAATAAATTTTGCACAAAATATTCGGGAATAAAATGTTAATTTATTTTATTATTTTCATATTTATTTAACCAATATATTCATTCATTGTATACATTGCATCTTTGCCACAACAAACTCATATGCACATAACACGCATTTGTGTCTACAAACATGTACGTACAATATATCAGAACGTATGTTGTACAGAAAAAAATCTTATAATAGCTGTTAAAAAAGCGTCTAAACTGCGCATGTAAAGTTATTATCTCAAAGAATGGAAAGCATAGGATAAAGAAAATATTTCAATTACTCTCGTCAATGTAAAAAATATTTTTAATAAAGACATTATATTAGAAATTACTATGAGCTGACAGCTAGTTTTTGCATATTTATAACGTACAATATCATAATTCGATTTCGACATTTTCAGTTTTTTTATTAAATCATTAGTTTCATCTACGTAATAACTTGAGAAAAGGCATTAAGTAAAACATATTCATGAGAATCTTCAGTTTAAGATAGCTCTTTGGAAACGCGTAACAAAGTGATCTTTTTTCTTGGTTAGCTTTTTTCCATAGTTCCGTTTAACAAGTCAATTAAAAATGTTAGCGCATATCTTGGAGGTTTACTCCAAAGAATGCACTAGCTGATTTCCGCAGAAGTTTCTAGATATAGGTAACCTAAAACTAATCTTTCCCTCCCTCACCTTTTATTTTACGCACTTTCTCTCTTTGAGTCATGTGTTGAAAAACAAATTAAAATTAGAGACCTACCTCTTATGGAGGAATATGCAATAGTACATTTCCCAAACTTTGGAATCATGCAATCCCCCCCCAAAAAAAACAACACCGTACGGTAACGTGTACATGACGCACTTTAATTTGAGCATATATTTATTGAGTTCTTATTTGTTACTTCATTCGAGCAAACAATGGCGATGCAACATAAAGATGGCAAGGAATATTCATTTCGAAAAAATGTAGCTGAAGGTAGCATCGTCTTAACAGCATTATGGGTCCCTGGGCGAACTAGTGTGCTGAGGCCTCCTAGGACAACCACTTACAGAAATTAAATGTAAATGGATTAGCGTGGGCCCCCTATGTTCCAAGGCCCTAGGGCAAGTACCCAGTGGCCCCATGTATTAAGATGGCACAGGTTGGAGGGATTCAGCCTGAGGAAAAGAAAATTAACATTGATTGCCAATGAGAAATTCGTACCCGTAACTTCACACGATCTAAACCATCGGAGGGTTTAATATATCAGTCCTTTTTACAAAATTCTGGGGCAATGGCTGTTCGGTGGGTTATGCAGGCAAACCAATGAATTTTTCATTGCAAAAGTTCCACATATATCAGAGGGGTATGTTTGCGAGAGCTGTCAAGGAAAATACCGAAGACAGAAGCACAAATGTGTTCCGATTCGTAATTCTTGGAAAGCCTCTAAAATTAAAGAGTTAAAATCTTCAGAACTGGAACAGTATAAAATCAGTCACAGGTATAACTTTGTTGATACGGAATACCCATGCTCAGTCTGTCGAAAGACTGTGGGATTCAGCGAAATAGAAGATACTGTGAGTCAGCATGACAGCATCTATATTCTTATATTTAATCGAATTTATACAGGCTCATCTTCACAAAGCAGATGACTCATTTGCTTTCATTTTCATAGATACCACAAAGACTTTGGGCCACAAAGATACAATAATTGCCACAAACTCGCGAAGATGTGCGTCAGCTTTTTAAACGTAACTAGAGAAAGGCTTCGGGCGGCACATATTTAGGGGCGCCATTTTTTCCGTAAAATATTATTTTAGGGGTGTTAGTCATGTGAATCTTCGAGGCGTAAATAATAATGAGATTCTGATTGTCATACGGAATTAATTCGATAAAAAAAGTAATTTTTACTCTAGATTAATAAAGTATTCAAAGAAATACCCACAAGAGTTCAACAACAACACACTTTTGTTACAATTTTTTTTTTCTATTCCATTGGAACCGTTGAATGCATATTACAAATATCAACTGAATTATGATCACGGTGACATTAATAAGGACTAATTCCTCGTTTAGCAACAAGTATTTTAGAGTTTTATATATTAATATTTTATATGTATTAAAGATTCGTTATTGCTGGGGGAAACAAAACAGAAACATAGAAGAGCGACGTTTTTGAATTTTTCTCAGTTTGTGCTGTTAGAAGAGAAAACAAAAGAGAAGCAGAGAAGGGCGGTCCTTTTGAATTTTTGCAGTTTATTCCAAAAATGCTAAATAAAGTTCCGAATATTGTAATACTATCACGAACTTTTCTCACAATTGCTGTAACTGTGAGATCAGTTTTCGACATAAAAATCATTTAAGAAGTATTTAAGGAATATAAATGCTTTATGTTTAGCAACGAAAATCTTTCTATATAGCCTACATAACAGCAAGTGGAGCAATCAAATACACCTCTACGATATCATCGACGGTTTTGTAAAATAATAATAATATAACTTTAAAATGTTGGAATTAAAATTTTTTTTGAGAAATAAATCTAGACTTAATTTTACTATACGCCATTACGACTTTTTTTTTTTGTTGTTGTTGTTTGTTTTTTTACCAAGAGAGACGGCAAATTTAGATACCGCATGAGGCAGCTAAAACTAGCTACACCACTGTTTCCTGGGCGACGGGATACTATGAAAGTACAGTATTTTCATACCAGCACCACCTACAACTTGCCTAGAATTTTCAAATTAAAATTCAATAATATACTGTAATATTTAATCATACTTAAAATCCTTTTTTAACATCACATAATTAAATTACACTATTCAGAAGATCGGATTAATATCAACAAATCATAACGCTAAAACAGCTAAGCCTGGTATTTTCCAATCTACAGCTAAGCTTGGAATTTTCGAATTAAAATTCAGTACTGCACTATCATATTAAATCCTACTTATAATCCTTTTTTAACATCATACTATTCAGTTAGAAAATCGAATGAGTACCAACAAATCATAACGCTAATATAGCTAAGCCTGGAATTTTCGAATTAAAATTCAGTCATATTAAATCCTACTTATAATTCTTTTTCAACATCACACTATTCAAATTAGAAGATCGAATGAATACCAACACATCATACCGTTTATATGGCTAAGCCTGGAATTTTTTAATCTACAGATAAGCTTGGAATTTTAGAGTTAAAATTCAATACTGCAATCACATTAAATTATAATCCGTTTTCAACTTCCCACTATTCAATTAGAAGATCGAATGAATACCAACAAACCATAACGCTAATACTTCCTATATATTATTGAGCGTTCGGATTAAATAAAACCACATTTATATAAAAAAATAAGAATTAATTCGTTTAAAATCGCAATTTCATATTTTAAATGATTATTATTAATTATTAAAAATTAAAATACAAATTCTGAAAGCAAAGCATATCCGAAAGGTTATTCAAAGAAAGAATTCTTAAAAGATTATTCTTTTCAAAATTCCATAATGAAACTAGCACGTATTAGTTTTCATGTGATTTTAATAACACATCTTCTTGAATATTATTTATTACGGAATTTTACAGCTTAAGCAATTATTACAGTTAATTTCCAGCATCTAAATTTCTGACAGTTAATTTCGAATATTTCTGTTTAACAAATGTCTACAAAAAACATCTTCAAAGGGTTTTGCCGTTGAGTTCTTGAATAACTAAAACAGGCATGATGAGTCTTTTAATGGAGTGTATTAAGATCGTTCAAAAACTAAGAGATCAGAATATATTAAGATTTAGGTTCTTAATGAGGGTTAGTCATGAAACATATTATTCAAGCGCTTTTTTCCTTCTTCTTTTTTTTTCCTTGAGACGAGAGATAACAGAATTAAAAAGTGCAATCTTAAAAAATAATTTATGCTACATTTCCAGAGCTATTTCCTTCATGAAATTAACAATTATTCTTAGCAGCAAAATATCATTATACTAATAAAGATACCACATTTAAATGTTTAATAATATTAACCACAGCACTTGCATTTAAAAATATTCAAATGCCTTCAAATAATTTCCATAAAAAAATTAACTAAAGGAATAAAAGTACTGTTCAATTAGCTTTCTATTTGGCATTCACAGTTGTTATGCTAAACATAGCTTTATACAAATCAAGAAAACAAAAGCACAGGTTTCTTTAAACAGAATTATGTTTTTTTAGCAGTAAAATCATTTTTAGATATAATCATATAAGGTTTGCATACCAGATCTGGATGACAGGCGAGGACTTCCTAAAGGCAAAAGAGATAAAACAAATCACAGATCATGTCAATGAGACAGCCTACGCAGCGGTGTGTAAATAAAATAGAAACTAAACTATAAATCAATAAAACAAAAATAAAATAAAACAGAATAAAATAAAGAAACAAACTTTTTCCCCCGGTATAACTTTTGTTAATATCTATAGTACTGGCCTATTATTTGTAAAATCTACAGAAACGAAAGTAAAAAATTCTCTACATTCTCCCCTTCCCAGAAACCACATAATACTTCTCGAAAGAATAATACGTATTTCTTTAAAACTGAATAATTTTTTCTTGCAGAATGTACTTTGAAATTATTTAGAAAGAATGAAATAAATTCTATTAGTTTAGAATTCATTGCTTGTTTATTTTATTTCAAATTTTTGCGTTGTTTACCAACAAATATTGGGTTGGCCAATAAGTAGTGTTTTTTTCTTTTTAAAGTAAATATTTTGCGTGAAAAATAGAATGTTTTGGCAATGCGTTTTGGGTTATTCGATAGAGAATTATGTGCTCTACAAAATAGTGCGTTTATTTATTTATTTTTTTTATGCTGATTTTTTTGTTCTTTTCATGTCATTAAAATACAGTGTCAAGTCGAGAAGAAACAGCATTTTCGACACCTGCTTTTTATGTATAATCCAGATCCCAACGTCATAGAAGCTTCTCGAGAGATTTGTGAAGTGTATGACAAATAGCGATGCCTCTTACAATGGCTAGCTGTTCAAAGATAGCGATTCAAGGGCGATGGTTTCTAGCTTGTTGAATGTTGAGAAGCAGTTGTAAAGACCAACATAGAGTACATTATTGATTAATTTGTTATTCCTTTCTTGTTTATTTCTGTAAAAACCTAAAATTTAAAAAAAAAGGGGGAGCGCAGAACTTACAGGCCTCAATAAATAAAATCTGAAAATTTTAACCGGAGGGCTTATTAAGGTTTTTTTAGCTTTCTCTGAGGTTGCAGTTTACTAGTTTGTTCTTGGATTCACTCCTGCTAGCACAGTTTTTTTTTTTCCTTGTCGTTTTCTTAACACCGCTTTCTTCGCACTTACATTACATAAAATTCAAAATGTAAAATGATATTTTTTTAACAGCAGCATATTTTTAGAATTACCGAAAGAATATTAAATCAGAATAATTTATGTTTACTAAATTTTGGCTGCGCATTTTCCTTCTCTAATTATTAATGGGCCATTTGAGGCCTTAGGACCAGTACAGACAAAAATAAGAAAAGGCGAGATTCAAGTTACAAGGTTAGGTTAGGTTATTCAATTATGGCAAAGCACACGAGGGCTATCTGCCTAAAGGGAGGGATGCCTTCGTGGAGGACTTTCTAAGGTTAACTGGCTCGTATACACGTTATACATGGGGAAAACCACGAGAACGCCTATGCAGCCAGCCCGTTCGCGGGATTCGAACCTCGGACCGAACTACCAGTGTTCAGCGTCTTTACCGCTCGGCCGCTGGTGGGCCCCATAGTTACAAGGAAGAAATAAAAATATCTTATTAGATATTGGAATTTTAGTATTACTGTGTATTCTTATTGAAATGCAGTCTCCTTATAAGGAAATAATACTGTGATAGTTATCTGTAGTTTATCTATGACTATTTTTGGTTTGTTATGTTTTTAATGTAACCGCAACCTTTTGGAAATTAAATTATTCGCACAATTTCTCCTCTCGATTTTCGAATGATAAAAATAGTAGAAATAATATAAAAAAATTTTATTAAAGTGAATTCCTACTTAGGTCAACAAAGAAAAATTTTTTTAAATTAAAATACAAAAAAAAAAAAATTGTTTTAAATTAAAAATTTAATATCTGAAAAAACTGTATTAACATCAAGTGTCATCCACTACAAGTTTAAAAAAATGTATTTGAACTTGAGTAGATGAATAAAAAGTATTTAAATAACGATTGAAAAAGATATAGGGAGAGTGTGAGCCAATTGTAAGATTTTTAAAAAAAGGAGAGCGCGAAATACGGGGAAAAAAACGGTAAGTATTGGCAAAGTGCAACCTACAGAAGCGTATAATTTAATTCACTAACTTCGCGTCACAATTTTTGTATATGAGACTCAAACATTTTAGTAAGCAATTCTTTGGCAGTTTTAATTAAATTGTTCTTTACTTTTTCGGAAATTCATTACGAAATATATTTTCACTCAGTTTTTTAAATACCACAAAAGAAAATGAATCATTTTGGTATAGCATAAAAGAAGACGATTTTTTATTTATTTAGAATAAAGAGATGCTATCAGAACTTTAGCTAAACCAAAAAATTGACAGCAGTATGTTCACCACAGACATGATTTCAGAAATACAGCCTTCAAACGTATTTAAGTCGAAGCATCTGCCGACCGAAAAATAATTCTGTTTGCCTCGCAATTAAACTGAAAAGGCCGGAAAAAAATTAGGAATCCTTTAAAAGAAAATTTTCCTTTTGCTAAAAAAAAAGAGTAAAGAACAAAAATTCCGCGTGTTTAAATTAAAACAATGCCAAATAAATTTATGAAAAAGAAAATAACAAAGAAATTCTAGCTGAAAACTGTCAGTCACCTTCGCAAATCGAAGCCGGAACTCAAATTTACGAATCTAGGTTCTTGACAGACTAATTTCCTATGTCACCTTTGGTGTTATGTTTTGATTAAGTTTTTTTATAGGGGGAAAACTTTAAAAAATGAAAAGAATAACCACCAGAAATGCTTTTACATATGCGACTCTTCTCTTACTTCTCTATCTTTTCCTACAATGTCATGAACCCCATTTTCTACTATCCTCGAGTTGCGAAAAGCTTTATGAAAAGATGGGGGAAATATGAAAATAACAAATGAAAAAAAAAATCCTGGGCTTTGGGTAGAATAGCTATTTTATATAGAAAAAATTCTGCTCAGAGCGAATTTAATAACTTTAGTGTCAGCCCTGGGATATATCCAGCAGAGAAATTCCTTCTTCAATTCCTTTCATATTTCCACAAGAAAAAAAAAATAAATTCCATAACTTAAGCAACCAACGCGATGCTTTTGAGATTGTGAATTCTCAACAAAATGTGCAAGGCGATAGGTTTAATGAAATTTTCAAAACCGAATTTTTCCTCACATTGCGAAGCATTTCTTTCAGGGATTCCAGACAGAGTCACATTGTCAATGCCCCAAAACAGAATTTTTGATTACCACTCAAAACGCAAGAAACTTGTTTATCTCTTCTCCATCACAAACAAAAATTAAAATATACAGCGTTACTTTAGAATTCAATTTCAGTAAAATAACTGGTAGATATTTTCTGAATTTATAAAAACTTAGAACTGCAGGCCTAACTCGAGCTTAGGACATCATCATAAGCAGACCCCTAAACAAACACACTGGCAAGACAACACTTTTATTAACAACACTTTTATTGCACACTGGGAAGAGTGTATGGATACACCATCCACTCACACTGGAACTGGCATAAGCAGTTCTCAGAATGTTGCTTCGGCAAATGCTGATTTATAATTTTTTTTGGAATTTAATCAGGCTATAACATTCGAATTAAACTGGTTGCCTTTGGAAACTAGAATTCTTAAGAAGAGTCTAGCGACTACTCGCTTGGTTCTTAAAGCTTCGAGAACAAGTAAAAAAAAGTGTTAAATTACCCTTTTATTGAACTTAGAATATTTACAGTTGGCCCCTCTTGGGCTTACAGAAAGCCTCCCCTTGGCTTTAACTGAAGACAGAAAATAAGAACTTAATCTAATGCTAACTAAAAACTACCCGAAGCTGTACAGAAATAACTAACTGAGTTGGCCCTCAATTAAATTTCACCGGCGAATACTAATAGTCACATAACAATATGGTCGAACGTAGTAAGATCAAAGCAACGACGTGGCCAGAAGGCAGAACATGCTCTACTAATTATCCTGTAACTCATTCTGGAAAGGAATTGTAGGTGGGAAACAAGAAACTAAAGGGAAGCGGTTCAAAATTAAAAATAACTATTAGGAAATTAAAATAACCCTCACAAATCTATAATAACTGCTTAAAAAACTGAGAGATTTAAATGTAATAAATGAATTTTTTTTCAATGGCGTAGTTAAAACTTTTGCTGGCTGCGGCGATCCTTGAGTTTGTCACAGGGGTGGTTTTTAAATTTACCGCCCGTATTGATATATAGTAAATGAATACTACAAAAATAATCTCAAAACGACATGTAGAGAAACAAATTCAAACTCTAAAATTATTTTCGAATACAGACTTTAATTAAATTTTAAAATTATAATTTTGCTTGTTTCTTTTCCACAAAACCACAAATGATTGTAGAGGTCTATTTGACTGCTCCAGTTGCTGATACGCATTGGAGAAAGATTTCTTAAATGAAAAAAAAATTGTAGTTTTTAAATAAATAATTCTTAAATGATTTTTAAGAATCAAGATTTTTAGAAGTTCAGGAGTTTGTATTTTAGAATAAATTGCAAAAATTCAAAAGGACTCCCTTTCACGTTCCTGTTTCGATTCCTTACCAATAACGAAACTCCTCTGTTAACGATGAATCAGACGTTACTAATGTCAGCTTGAGCATAATTCAGTTGATATTTGTAATATTCATTCAGAAGTTCTGACGGAGTACAAAAACTATAAAAAAATAAGTCATAAATCAAATGGTACTTTCCCTGAGTACTTTACCTAAAGTAAAAGCTCTTTTTCCTCTCAATTTAATTCCGCATGGCAATTTAGAATTTAATTTTTACTATCCTGCTTCGACGACCCACCTGTCTAACGGCTACAAAATAATGTTTCATGCAAGAAATGTCGTTTCAAAAGATGTGTCGCCCGAAACGGACCACGTCCTACGCCCCCTAGCTATAAGACTGCGTTTTTTAATGACGCATCTAATTCATATAAATTAAATTACATTATTATGATTAATAGACGTTTCTAACGCCAAACACAATATATCTGGTATGTAGTCTTTTAGTTTTATTTTATTTACATATTCTTTGACATTACGAAAGTGATTTTAACATATAAATTCATAAATTGAAGTCAACATATTCTACAATAGCCGTGAAGTCGAAGATGTGCATATATAACAGTTTAAATGCAAACTATATAAAGGTCGAAAATCCTTCCTTCCACAGATTTGGGTTATTGAAACGTAAATGATTTTCCATTAAGAATTCCCACTTGGGATTAAAAGATGTAGTAACATTACACTGAATTGCATTCTAATTACTAAACATATTTTTAATATATTCTATTTTTTACATAAAGAGACATTAAAGGTTTTCAGAATTACTTTTGTAATTTTACCCTCCTGAAAAGTCTTATCCGTGTAGTGCAATTTGAGGGAAGACGCAACCTACGCCTTTTGCCTTCAAGCCATGCCATATAAATATTTTACTACTTTGAAAATAAAAATAAAAGCAATAAAAGGAAATCCACATTACGAAAGAATAGTATCGAAGAATTCCATAATCAATTTTGATGTATCAACTCGTTGACAGCTAAGAAATTCTTTTTCTTTCGCAAAAGGAATGACAAGGTAAATAATCTTATTAAGGGAATGTAAAGCAAATCTTAAAACAATGCAATAATTTTTTTTGGGGGGGGAGGAGATTAAAAGTTTTTGATTTATTTTAAAGTAACTTCATCCAGGTCGTTACAAAGAAATACGAAATTAAATATCAGGTCAAATAATCATTAGGCATTTAAAGAACCTGAAATTTTCAGCTATAGTAATTAAACGTCTAGAAAATATAAAAAATGTAATTTTCAGTCTTATATTTTAAGCCTTATTTCTGATAACCACCAGATCAAATATCACAGAAGAAACAACGAAAGATTTGATTTACTTGATTATGAAAAGCTCGCTAGGGCTATTTTTCTAAGGGAAGGGTCGCCTTCATAGAGAACTTTCTAAAGAAAACTGCCTCGTATTCACTTTACACATGGGATAAGCCACGGAAATACCCATGCAGCCAGCATGTTCTCGCCTCGAATCGAACTCAGGTCGAACTACCAGCGTTCAGCGACTTCATTGCGCGACTCGGCCACTGGTAGGACAATAACGAAAGCAGCGAAGAATAATACGATTTTATTTGAATTTCAGATAAGTAAAACTTTCATACGAATTGCAACTTACTAGACAACTAGTTACCAAATTAACAAACACTTACAAACAAAGGTAAACATTAAAACGAAATGATATATAGCTTTACCAAATATCGAAAATATCATGAAGGGTAAGCATCAAGCAACAAGACATATACGGATAAGTGAAAATTACACATTGAAAAATATACTAGATAAAGTGACTTAGAAATATACATAATGACTGGAAATGTTTCTGAAAAACAGAACACAAACGAGGAATCTGAAATATTTCGACTAAGGTTCCTTTATTTCTTCTATAACAGATACCATATATCAGGTTCTGCAGAATATATTAATGCGACTTTTTAAAATCTTTAACAACTATGTTTTAAAAATTTGTGGCAAAGGTATACGAAACGGAAATATATCGTATTTAAAACTTGTGTCCCCCAAAGCTGTTATGCGTTCCAACCATCTCCCTAAAAAACGCACGCCACTCACCAAACTCAATAAAAACTTTTCTTCCCTAAGAACAGTTCGTGGGTGGTTGTCAACCGAATTCCAGAGACCCATCTAGAGTTCCTGGAGTGACAGAGTTGTACGTGTCCGGGGAGCGGAGTGTCGAACAAGCAGAAGGCTGAAAGAAAACTAAAACACGGAAAGAAAATGCTAGGCAGGACAAGGCGACTCGCTACACTAGTAATAATAACAATAAAAAAAGGCAAAAAAATTCGCCAGAAAATCCAGATAGTAGTTTCCGAAAAGACGCTCTATGCAACGTCCATCGTAACCGAATCTCCTCGGCTGTCACCATATAGGCCAGGGGTTCTCATTCCTATTTTTCCCCATCCGTCCGAATGCACATTGCAATTTGCTGGACAGGGGAGAAGAGATGGGAGAAAATCCATTTGGGAACGGAGACAGACGGATAGACAGAACAACCAAGAGAGGGTGGGAATGAAAAAAAAAATCCTTACCAGCTAGCTAGAGACGGGGCCAGAGCGAAAAGATAAAAAATTATTAAAGAATGTATATGCAGTGCCGTAGGGAGGGTCAGGAAAAGTGGCCATTCAATTAGGGCCCCCTTCTGTCAGGGCCCTGTCAAAGGCTTCTCACAGGCGGGGGATTAAGAGGAGCCCTCCCCCACTCCTTAATGCCCCAGAGGGAAATATGATAAATTACGGAAAACGCAAACTTTTGCCTTCCAGCCAGGGGCTCCTCCAATAGATCCTCCACGGGCAATATGTCTTCGTGGCGAGAGCTTAAAAGATATATTTTCCACCTTACCCTTTCCCAACGCATCAGGTGCGAGGCTTGACAACTAACTCACCAGAAAATTCTTTTAAGTCGCGGCAAGGAATGGGTCCTTATTCGGAAGCGGGAGATTTAAGGAAGAGTAAGGATTTTTAAGGAAGTGACTTCGGAACGAAGTTATTTTTATTTTATTCCACTTTTCTCAACTATGGAAGTGTGGTCGACCCTTTGGGTAATCATCAGTTTCCGTGCGGAAGTGTTCGCGTGGATGAACAAGTTTTATTTTTTCCACTCTTTTTGCTACCTAACCAACTCTTCTAAAACGAATGCAAAAGTTTCTACTAAACTTTTTACGAATCTAGCGAACTATGTACCTTACACATTTCACCCAGAAAACGATTTAAGGAGACTGCCTCAATTGGTACATTTTACAGAAGAAACGGTAACATTTCATGCTTCCCGAAACAAGTATTTTTAAGTTAAATCTTAAAACACCTACAGTGGATATACCAGGGCCGGATGAACACTTTTAGAGGCATTTATGCCCTTTTTCTTTTTAATTTTTTAAAAAATTTTCATCATGGTGCCCACCCCCATATTACATTTACAGCATAATACCTGTTTTTTTAGTTCAACGGGCTTTGTCTCTGAAGGACTATTGTTTTCGTTTTGCGATTTTGCGTTGGAAACATTAAGTCTGAATCACTTTCTAACTGTTGCCATTAAATATTGCAGCCCTGTATTATATTTAAAGAAATTAAAGAATGAAGAATCTGCATAAATGTATGTATATTTCTCCAAATGTGATAAAAGAACGGTACCTAGAGCCATTCAGTTTTGAATAATGTACGTTTCCCCCAGAATATGCGCATTTGGAATTTGTTTTATTATCTATTTCATATTTTATAAAACTTTAATGAATTTTTGATGAACAAACTCAAACGATTTAAAAGTGAGCAATGGCAACACTCTACGGGGGGGGGACTTTTTATCTAAAGCGCGCGGAACTGTGTATCAGAAATTCTAAAGATACGCTCATTTTAAAATTATTTTGCGATATTGCTGTTGAACTGAATTTTATCGTTTAAGCGCGAAGAACAGGATATTTAATAAATAAAGGTAACACACAAAACGTTAAAAAACGCCCCTTTGGACGTAATTTAAAATCTGAAACCTTTCAGATTTTAATTCCCCCCCCCCTCTCTATCGGTCTTGGTTTAGCTGCACCATGGCAAAACCAGCAATGAGAATTTTTGTGTTGCCCCCTTTCCATGAATTTCCAAGGCTCCTTTTATGGTGCCCCTTACATTTGATGGCCTAAGCACCTGCTTATTTTGTTTAATGGTTAGTCTAGCTTAAATGTTGTACCTCAAGCAATATTCATTGCAGTACAGTGGAATTAATTAATCATAATAATATTTGTAATAAATTTTAATTAAGGGGTTAAATTTCTTGAACATTCAGAAAGAGAGGCAAAATTTATTTTAATAGAGTGGCAAAATTTATTTTATGCAACTCAAGTTCTTAACATGCAACCTCAAATATAAGCTCCAACATTTTTCAAAGACAGCATTGTAAGTTTTCAGCTTTCGTTTTTGTATGCGTCTGTTTATGTTAGTTCACAGGAACTTTAACTTTGCAAAAGCTTATGAAAGCCATCTAAAATGAAAGTACAGTAGAAACTTAATCTATCGTTTTCCCGCATATATCGCTGGATATTTTTGATTACGAATGAAGTTCCATATAAATAACGTTATTTAATCTCGACTTCGTCACACCCCGAAATACCATTTTAATGCATTTTTTATTTGTAAATCACGGTCTCAGGGCAGTATTTTTAGAATGATTCTTTCTGTCTTTCTTTTTTTAAAACATTATTAACATTTTATAAATTATTTAGACTCAATCAAAGAATCCACATTTTCACAACCTAAAACAAGGTTGTATTCCACTTAAGATTCTATTTTTCTTCAATTCAGGAGCTCTTTTGAGCGAAATAACACTAACTGTAACATTAACACATGTGTAAAAGCAACTGAACAGTTAGAAACATATAATTTATAAAAATCTGTGCAAATGTTACGTAAAAAAATTATTTGCTATATAACAATTAGACTGAGTTGGTTAAAACTGGTAATTAAAAGCTTAATATTTAGAAAAAAATTTAAAACCTTCTTTCTTAGATATATAATTATATTCCTAACGTAAAATGAAATATTTCGTACTTAAATATGATAAAGTTTGAACTAAAATAACTTAAAAAAGAAATCCCAAGAAATGAACATAAATACTTCACAGGGCTAAATAAATGAAAACTTATAAAATCGCGAAAACAGTAAGCAGTGCCCAAACATTGAAAATATTTTTCGATACACAAATAAATAATTTGTTATTTTAAAAAGTAATTAAATTCAAATTTTGCCTTTAATGTTTCAAAAGATAGATATTAAATTGAAGCAGCATTCTGAATCAAATTCATTAGATTTTTTATCACTTTTCATTGAGTGGATACCTGAATTTAAAATTACTTCAACGACAATTGAAAAATAGTTACTAAGTTTTCAAAAACTTCCAGAAATTTAGTTAAAAATTAATTGCTTCAGTTTTCCATTAAAAAAAGTCCACGGTAATCTTGTAAAAGATTTATTTTTCTCGTAGAGAAAAAGTGCGCTCTTTAAAGTGTAATAAAATAGAACATATTCCATAGCTTTTAAAAAAAATAAGCCTTGCATCTGAAATTTTCAGCTTGTTGATTCTGTTTTGTTTACTAGTAAGGAATGTAGGTATTTCACTTTTTTTTCCCTTTTCATTGCATAGAAGAAAAGCAAGTCTTGCATCAACTTGGAGGTCTATGCTCAGTCAGCATCTGTCCAGGGATAAGGATAACCAAAAGGGAAGAGGGATGCCGTCACCATGACAACCGTTGCCAACAATCCAGCATGCCACTCACCCCTTGACCTGGGCAGCGTCGGCATGCGGGGTCCTCGCCGGGGTAATCACGGGCTGGAATCTCGGACGGACGGACACGCATTCCTCCGGACCGGCGACATGATGGCGACGTCATCACCTCCTCCCCCATCCTCGAATGCGCTTCGATGGAGAAATCGTATATATACATACACACGTTACACCTTCGCAGAACCCCAAGCCCTCCTCACCGCCCTCATCGCTATCCAACTCCCCCTCACCATCCATGATCGGGGTAGGATGCCGGGGGTGCTAATGCTGGCCTCTTTATCGCCCCCTATGGCATGCTTTCTCGTTGTCTAGTAACAAGGGGTAATTATCTTTGACTTGGATCGAAGGAGATGAGAATTTCGCGGCGAGATGGTTGATACCGTTTAGGCTTCTGCACGTTTTATTACAGCCTTAAGGAAGGAGGGATTGGAGGACAAAATGTATTCCCTCCAAAATTGTCCCTATCTAATAATATCTTACATGGAGGGTTGGTGCTCGAGTTTTAAACGGAAAGTTCAAGGATTTGAATACGTACTACAGCTAGTTAGGAAACTGTCAACGGTAACACGGAGTCTCGATTTATTCAGAATGAAAAATTAAAACGCAATTAGGGGTAATAAATTAGAGGACTATTAAATTCATTACCGAAATTACATAAAATAAACAGCAAAGTCCCTCCCCCAGTTATTCACGAAGCCTCTCCTTTATGTATTTGCATTCCCTTAAATATACTCCAAGCTATAATCAACACCGCATTGTCTTCAGATAATACCACTTAAAAATAAGAAGCAGGAATTGGATGTTCGTGATTATTACGAATTATATCTTTCCTTTCTTCGAGAAGCTTAATTAATATTGAAATTGTAGAATAAATCTACCTTTCCATCTGATATGAAGTAATAGAAATTATTTAGGTAATTGGTGGGTAAATGGCAGAATGCTTTACACCTGTATCTTTTAAAAATTTTTAAAATATTAAAAGTCTTTGAATCATTCGTATACGAAACAATCTCGATATTTTTCTCAATATTTATCCACTTTGCCCTTAGCTTTCATGACATATCTTTGTGCTGTTTCGACGATTTTAAAACGTAAATTTAACATCAACAGTTTTCAGCACACATGTTTGAACTAGGCTGTATTTCTTATTTTCATTTTTATTTTTTGCTAATAATAAAATAAATAATAAAACCGTGACGAATTCGTATTAGCTTTGAGACTTAGTTTAGTTTTTCATATAAAACGAATCGTACTTTCGGTTTTAAATTTATGAAGTATTTCCTCCAGCATGCCTACGTGGTATAACTGAGCACACTCGGCGCGTATTCGCTCAACGAAGGCAATGCACATTTTTCACGTTTCTTGACATTGAAAAACCTAATGACTGTACAGAATGGCGCCCGAACTAAAATGAACAATAATTCATCACCACCAGGACCACCGATTGTGTCCTCTAATCAACAGTCACTTTTTAAAAGGGGAAGCATATAATGTATTTTCTCCTTCCTTTCAGCATGGCTTTGTGGTATAACGGCAGCACACTCGGCACGTATTCGAGAGGTCCTGGTTCGAGTCTCGACGACTGCACTGCACATTTTTCTCGTTTCCTGAGATCGAAAAACCTACTCACCGTACAAATTTTTCACTTGTATATAAAAATGATGCTAATATTTCTACAATTTATAACTTAGTAGAAAGCTAGAATAATAAAACTTCTAATTTTAATCTCTAAATGTAATAGATTGAATGAACTAAAAATATATTCTTTTTCTCCCCCCTCTTTTTTTTTAAATTCTCTCTCTTTTTTTTTTGAAGCATCCACAAATAAATAGATAAAACTAAATTGCTAATAACTAGAGGGGGAAGAAAGAGATAAAATTAAAGACTAAAGAGATAAATTAAGACTAAACAGATAAAAATAAAAGAGAAAAGCGCATGAAAATGCATCTCAACGAAAATAGCAAAGAGAAATTCCTATGCATTTTAACAAAAAGACACAAGCCATATTTTTTTATTTAAAAATGTCACATATTATGTACTTTTATGTACACCTTTCCCCAAGGCCCACCAACGGACAGGCAGTAAAGTCGCTGAACACTGATAGTTCAGTCTCAGGTTCGATTCTCGCGAACGGCTGGCTGCATAGGCGTTTTCGTGGTTTTCCCCGTGTGTAACAACATCACTTTTATACACATACAAGCCAGTTTCTCTTAGAAACGGAACTTCCTTCCACGAAGGCATCCCTCCTCTTAGGCAGATAGCCCTCGAAGCTTTGCTGTAGTCATATAAACCAAATCAAACCTCTATACGAGTATTTAAACATGCATATTTTGAATGAAGGGAAAAGACCGGAGCTCAATTTTGGAATATTAATTAATGTATTTAGAAGCAAATATTATTGAAAAGTTTGACAAATTTATTCTTACTTCCGTTATTCGTTTATAAATTATGTAAAAAATTATGTAGTTGATTCTACATATTCTGGAAAAAAAAAATTAAGCAACAGTCTTAATAATCTTAGACGCACAGATACTGTTAACCAATGAAGGGGAAAGAAGTCAAATTCCATTAAATAATATGCATGGTAGTATAATCTGAAGATACTGTGAGTGCAAAAATTACAACTTTGGCACATCATCGCTCTATTTTAACAGAAACATATTTCCAGCAATATAAATTCTACTTAATTTTGGGTCATCAAATAACGAAACTATTAAAGCATTAAGTGACTTTTTTTTGTTTTTTCTTTTCGTATTATAACTAAGATCTTAAAGTTAATAACTATATATAGGAAACATGTTTCAGCAATTACTGAAAGGTTAATGAAAGCATAATGGTTATTGGAATATGACAAAGCACATAACAGCCATCTAGCGAAAAGTTAGAGATGTCACCGTAGAGGACATTCTCGAAGAAACTGGCTGGTTTCACGAAAACCAACCACGTAGCTACTCGTTCGCCCTAAATCGAACTCCCAGTATTCAGCGGTTTTAACCAATCGGCCACTGGTGGGGCGAGTTAGTTAAGGAATTGTATTTCGTGTGTGTATTAAAAAGCTCCTTGTTTCTTTCACTTAAGACTTTTTTTCTCGGCTACATGATTAAGAAAAGCTTCTCCATTATTTAGATAATTATTAAAAAACCACGTAATATTACAGTGAAAAAAATTTCATATATCATTTATAAGCCATAAACAGAAGAGAAGCTTCCACTAGGAAATGGATTACTGGGTAAATTTTTCATAGAAAATTATTTAAAACATCTATTTAAAAGTTAAATGCATAATAATTAAATTTTATTTTTTGCCTAATTAAGGCAGAAATTCTGTGCTTAAAGTTTCAAAACAAGCGCAAAACTCCGACTCAGCTGATTACTAATTTTAACTCTCTGCATTCGGATGGAGCTACAAAGAAAAAAAAAAGACGTATCATAGAAAACCCAGCAAATCGTGGCATAACACCTTATGGTATCAATTTTCTGTTCAATGTGTTTAACATGCTCCGAATTGACTTAAAATCCAATAACAAAGAAAAAAGCATCTGACGAACTATTTCAGCTAATATTTCTAAATGCACTACTAAACGTCACATTTTAAACTTTGAAAAGTCTAAAATCAGTATTTAAAGTCTCATATGGATTAAACTAATATACAATAATTATTTATATATGATGGAGCTTCTAACATGAAGGGAAAACTCTATCGAGGCAAATTTGGCGTACAAGCAGAGCGCTGAGCGTCAGGTCCAGGCACCCTTTCAAAGGCAACCCTACGCAGAAGCAGACTGACCGTGGTCCGCCGTGGTCGATAGGGCCACTAAAGGGCGCAAAACAGCCCTCGCTTCGCTGGTTCCATCAGGAAAAGGGGCGCAAAATTTCCGCGCCTGCCTGTCTGGATAAGGCAGAAATTCTGTAACTAACGCTTCACTATCTGCTGCAGCTTTCCAGCTCGCGTTTTGCGTCACTTGGCAGCTAGGGAACACGAACTAAGAATAAATGGTTTTACCCGGAAAGGGTTTTTAAAGACATATCTATCACTTACCATCCGCTCAGCTACAAATGAGTTTGGATTGATCCTCAATATATATTTTTACTTTACAAAAATAAAAATACAAATGCTATTTCTATTTGTTATCGTGGAAAAAAAAAGAAAAAGCACGCATACTTCTAATCGAGTAATAAGTACAAACGTGAAAGCATCTGAACTGGATTTATTCAATTATGGCAAAACACTCCAGAACTGTCTGTCTAAGGGACGAAATGCTTTCGATGGAGGAACTTCTTAATATAAGCGTATTCATCGGTTATTCCTAACCTGCGGTTAATCACTTCCTCTTGACGTAAATACCAAAGAATGACATGAAATTTACCTAAACATTAATGCACACAATCAAACCGGTATCTTATAACTGCAGTCATACTTTACGCGTGCAATTCGTAGTTTTCTTACATGTTTTTGATAACTATCAGATATGTCCGTCAAGACTACCTTGAAAAACTCCAAGTTGATTTCACGAGTTGTAAAATTCAGCATTTCTATAAAAAAATTCCAAACGAATATCTTTTAAATATATGACCTTTGCAAGAAATAAAAACTTATTAAACTTTTAGAGACATTAGGTATTTTAGATGCAAGAGAGATGAAAAATGAGCAATGACCTGGCCGGGACTCGAACCACGGAGCTCTCGAATACGCACTGAGCATGCTGACCCCTACACCACCAAGGCATGCCAAGAAGGCGAGAGAAATACCTTATATACTCCCCCTTTTGAAGGGCGACTGGGGATTAGGGGACCTAATCGCCAAATCCTGGTGGTGGAGAACAATCATCCACCACCGTTTTTAGTTCGGGCGCCACTATAGAGTCTTTAGGTTATTTCGAAGCAAGACAGATGAAAAATGAGCAACGCCTTCGCCGGGACTCGAACCACGGAACTCTCGAATACGCGTAGAGCGTGCTGACCACTACACCACGACGGCATCCCAAGAAGGCAGGAGAAATACCTTATGAACTAATCATTCAAGATTTGCTTACTATTTAAGTTAGAGTTCTTCCGTATTAGATTTTGTTTTAACGGATAGATACCTCATTAAGAGTTCATGCTGATTATATTAGAAGTCAACCAGATCATACGGGTAATAATGAATAGTTAGCAATTATTAGAAAAAGAGAGAGATGTCGATTTGTTTTCCACAGTTTTGATCAATACCTGAATTTAATCCAAAATGGCATGTTTTGTAAAAATCGTAGTAAGTAGTTTTATTATTATTTTTTAACACTCAAAGTTTTATTTCAGTAATGTTAATTTAATTTGATTTATATTTGATAACATTGGTTTTTAATTAAACTTTTTTTTACAATCTCAAATTTGGATTTAATCCAAATTAAGTTCAAATATTTTCCCCTGACTTACTTTAAAATTTTCTCCTTTTACGTAATTTTTAAAAATGTTTTAATAAAAATGCTGAATTGTAATTTCCTAAAATTGGTACACCAGCCTAAAATATATATATTTCAACGCATACATCCAAAAGATTAATCTTTTTTTCAAACATCTCTCAGATATAAATAAATATGAATATATAATATTTATATTACTTAAATTTGAATAAAAATGCTTGGCTATGATTTCAGAATTGGCGTAGGCTCAAAAGCGATAATGATGCCAAATCTGAATATTATTCTGTTATTGTACCGTTTAGGCGGCTTCACACATATGCATTTAATTTTTGTTCATGCTATTACCAAAGGACTACATTAAATGCAACTAAAATATATAAATATCTGTGCTTATTTGACTGTAATTTGGTTTTCATATGTATTTAATGTGTTGTGCATTTGTTCTTGTTTTTGTATTTATTCAATTACATTAGGAAAGCCTGTATGGTAATTTTACAATTATTTATAGCATATTTTATTCTGATATTTTATTTCATGATGATTCTTCACCGCCAGGATTTGGCGATTGGGTCCCAACCAATCGTGCTTTAAAAGGGAGCGTCTGTAGGATATTTTCTCCATCCTTTCTGCATGCCTTCGTGATGTAACGGTAGCACACTCGACGGGTAGTCGAGTGGTCCAGGTTCGAATCCCGGTGAAGGCACTGCACATTTTTTTCTTCTGCTGCATCAAAAAATCTAATGACTCTACAACTTTTCAGACAACCCAATAGACAGCACGTTAGGTGTATACAGAATAACTGTTAAACAGAAATAAACACAGAAGAGATAACTATTATAGTAAATTTAGAATGAAGTTATTCAGCTGTTTGAATAATACTAGCAAGCCGTATACTGGTAAACAGTTGTAATCATGAATAGCACATTACTTCCAGAAACTCGGGAAGCAAAGCACTGATAGTCACACAGATTCCGTAATATTAGTTTTCACCATTATATGAGAAAGTACAGGATCAGCCTTCAAAAATATTCACCTACAATTCGGAGAATTCCCATTATTCCATTTTCATGACGCAAAAACGTAAGAACATTAAATCTCAATTATTTCCCTTTCCGAACTTGTACCTATAAGATATGATAATGAAAAAACAAACTTCGAGATCAAAAGATTGGCAGTAATAATAGGAGAAGATTGTTATTGCTTTAATTATCGATATAAGCGGCATTTCGTTAGCATGAAAGCTCTTAAGAAAATAGGTAACTAATATAGATGGAAATACATAAACTAAATGATAAAGGAAAAAAAAAACAAGATGTCAAAGATCCAAATTAGCAAGAAATTATTATTCGGAAGGTTCATGCTTATAACCAAACATTATAATGACACTTAAAACCCATTCTACGAAGACATTCCGCTAACAATTTATGTCATCAAAACCGTTCCAGTGAACGTGGAGAACACTCTTTTTTGCACCAATTAACATCGGAGAGCTTTTTAACGAGGAAGGAATGCCAGCCTGGAGATAAAACTATAGGAGAAAATGTGAAAAAAAAAAAAAACTAATATAATGTGCCGAAGAAAAGCGAAAACGCTTAAGAGGGCTGAAAGATTACGGGGAAAAGTGAGTAGCGGGAGAGAAAAAAATGCAAAATAATCCGAAATCCTAACGAGCTGTAATTAAAGAGGTATCGTCGAATAGGGACGCAAACACGTAGTAATAATAATTGGTGTCGAAGTGTAAGACTAGCTTGGCGCTACAGCACGCCCATGAGATAGTTGCAGTCTCCATGGCAGAGTCACGTATCGCGGGCCCTCTTAAGTGTAAGTGGAGAAGTGAATAGCGGGAGGGTATCGCAAATTGGATACCAGAACACAGTTTCCAGAGAAGAGGGTCGCGACAAAGTTCCGGATCGCTGGCAAATTGCAAGAGAAGAAAAACGGTTGAAGAGTAATCTCAGAGATGTTAAGCAATTCGAAGCTGGAACTAACTGCATTTCGAAATACTGAAAATCCGCTATGAATTCTACAAGAAATGAACCGATACCATAATTCTAGACACTGGGTGCTCAAAACCATTGGACCCAACGGGGTTGGTATGAATCCCCTGGGGATCGATGGAATTTTAAAGGGGGTCTATGAGTATTAAAAAGTCAATAACCAACAATAATTGATCGACATAATCAAAATATTGTTGATTATAAAAAATTATTAATAAAACTGATATTTAATTGTTTTATGATATATACCTTTATCCTGCAAATAGGACGAGCCTTATTAAAAACATACAAGCACCCTAAATTTTGGAATTAAAAAGTCATCCGAAAGCTATACCTCAAAATTAAAGTCGTTACCGGACCAATATAAATACACTTTTTTCTCTTCTTACCTAAGGAAAGGAAAGTTTAATCAAGACAATAGCTTACTAAGGAAAACCAAGAGCAAGTTGAATATTTCTGTATGAGGTGAATTAAAAATGAAGTTAAGCAAATTTTTGCCAAATATTAAAAAAAAAAAATGCATAAATACAGAAAGCGCAGCCATTACCTAAATAAATATTGAACTTATGGGCAACTATAATTGGATTTCGTGTTTGATAATTTGTTCATGTTGTCAAATTAAAAATAATAAGAATACAAAAAATAATAAAGCATAGGCCTAATAAACCTCCCGCCCCCCCCCAAATTTTCTTTTGCTCCGATTCTTAATCTAAATGTTATCTTTAAATTACGTATACGCAATTATTATTTTATGATGATCTATGTATTATAGATCTATGCATTACATGAGATGTTCTATGTATTATAGATATGATTATGTTCTATACATTATAGAGAAAAATACAAGGAAATCGGTGAAAAAATCTAATTTTTTAACAGGTGTCGATGCAAGAAAAAGGTTGGGAATCCTTGCTTCAAATTATAATCACTTTCCAACATACACCAGATGCAACCATTAGTTCGCATAGAATAGGAGCGTCTCAATGAAATTCAGTGAAGATCTTTTTCGGAAGCAAAAAATTTCTGCGCTTCAAAGAACAAAATATTACCCCCCCTCTCCGGAAAAAGAATTGTGTTGGATTTTGGATTTAAAAGCCCTCATAATAATGCACTGTCGCTAAAACTATATGACTGAGCAGAAGTTTTTAAAATGCTACTATATTCATATAATTTCTATAACACTGCTGTCAACAACGTTCTTAATTCTAATTGGATTTAAGATACTGCTTAAAGATCAGCTGTTCTGAATCATAATGGTTCATAAATATTCAGCCTACACAAAGTATACAAAAACTATAAAGATTTATATTGGACAAAAGCCATAATTATGACCTTCAACTGTTATACAATCTCTTCGTAGATCGAAGATTTCTTCTTTTTAGACTGAAAATGCCTGCATGATAATGCTCCGAGATACAAAGCTTGTCTATTCGAACTTAAATTTCTTGTTCCGCAGGGACATCATTTCAAAAAGATAGCATCATTGCTTTTAGCTTTACTAACTAAACATACTTATGCTTTTTACACTAGCGATTCCTGCATTGTTATCTTCAATGCTCTCATTAAAGCTTCCTATATTAATTAAGGTCGTGCCATTTACCCTAATAAAGTTCGTACTTCTTTCACTACATTTACTCATGCATTACGATTCTACCTTTTAGATTTTCTGTAATGGAAATTCGCGGAGTATATTTTTTATTTTGAATGTTGTTATTTTGTAGAAAGAATTGTCCCACTCGCGTGCTATACATTGCCATTTTCATATTAACGTTTGTCATTATGTCCAGATTTTTAGTAGAACACTGAAATTCGATAATTTTAGTATAAAACAATACAGTAGATTCAAATTTAACTGTAAGTACTAAAGTATTTATTGCCAACTTTATTGTCATCGAGATTGCATTTTCATTTTAACCAAATTTAGAAACCAATTAGTCATTTTCAAAATCATTTAACCGCTAACTCTCATTACTATTTAGTGCTAAAAATAATGTAAACATTTCATCCCCCCTCCCCAAAAAATTAATTTCACATTTTTTTTTATTTCGAAGTATTCAATATATATATTTTTTATCACTCATTAATTAACTTAGTTTAAGGCTTCAAAACACTTTTCCCTTGACTAGTTCTGTTTGTAGCGTTAAACAAAGGAGATTAAAAAAAATATTTTTCATTATTTTGATTTTAATATGTATAAATTTCCCGTTTTTTAATATTTTTTTCTGTTTGAAGTGTATATGTTTTGATTATAATTTTGTAATTTTTCTTAATCTGCGTTTTACCAGTTTATATTGTAACACGGAGAAAATAGGACTAACCTTCAAGTATTTAGTACGCCAATTTCCTTTTCGTTCCTAAAAATTACATGATGCTAATCTCTATCATACCAAACTTTTCCAAACAAAGAGAGAAATTTAAAAAAGATTCTAAGGAAAGCTATTGCCTACTCTCGTCTGCCGTGCCAACAGGAAAAAGAAAATGTATACTTCGTAACACATAAACATTTTCACTATAGTTGAATTCTACCTGCACTTTTATACTAAAGCTACGGAACAGTCTAGTGTCATTCGGAAAAAATAATAATAAAAAAAAATCATAATGATGAACATCAACAATGTGAAAACGCGCTGCAAATTAAATTTTCATATGGCAAACACACTTTTAAGGATTAAGAATATTTTAAAAAGTTATTTAATCGAGAACACAGGAAGAATATAATCAAAGGGTTTCGCACTTTTTATTTCCTTATGCCGAAACTCTTAAGAATATTCTCGGATCCACAAATTTAAGCGAATTCATTGCGCACAAAAGTCAGCGCCCTACCCAGGGATCAAGCTCATCAAATACTGTGTGCATTCAAGTTCAAACGGTTCAGTCAGTCATCATCCACAACGATCCACACTTAGTGTGATCATTTAAGGTAATTGTAAATTAAAAAACCAGCAAGATATTTAATGAAAAATAAGAATAACGTAACTGACTAAATTATTTTAGCATGCATTTTAAGATTTTTTTCAAACTTGAAATGAAAGTATGTTGCGACTTATGGAGGAAAAAAGACAGAGTAATTTTATAGACACTAACGAAGCCTCTGTTTGTTTACATTTTAAACTCTTGCTTTGTTTGTAGATGTTTTGAGTTTTTATGCATTTTTGTCTTGTCGCGATGTGAAAATTGAATTGATTGAATAAGAAATATATCTCTAATGAAATTCGAGGAAATAAGTTTAAATGAAATGCAGCAAAAAATGTGTGTAATTTAAAGGATAATTATTTACGCATGAAGAGGTTATACGTGATCACATGAGATTTTTTATATAAATATGATATATAGAGTGTTACAGTACTTCACTCACTGTAAATTCAGAAACAAGCAGTCGTATAATGTTTATAATATGTTTTATAAAGAACGTTAATGATAGGCAACGTATTTCTAGATTGGCTGTTATATAAAACAGTTAATGTGTATGTTATTGGTCACTTTAAATTTTATAACATTATTTTAAAGAAACCCCTGGCGGGCCGGATCATTAGAGATAGCGGGTCACATTCAGCCCTCGGGCCGTAGTTTGGAGACCCCTGATCTAAATTATCTCTGATGTTTTTCATAATTTCCCAGTTAAACATTTATGATATTTTAAGAGTGTATAGAAATAATCTATTTTAGCTGATTTTATTTAAATACGCTCACAGATTTTTCTTAATAAAAAATATTTTACAATACCTTATAAAGAAATATAGACATCCTAACCATGTTGGTTACTAGATCTTTCTGAATAAGATATTCCAGATTAAAATTTCTGAGCTGGGCAATTTTATTACAGCCACAACTCACATAAACTGAAAATAAGACAATAAATCACGAATTATTACTACAACAAAATGATGTCCTACCTCATGCGTAACACATCCGGATTCAGAGAACCAGCGACTAGTATATTATCCTCGCATATTAAAACTCGAATTAAAAACATTTTAAAATACACTTCTTGGCTCAAAACAGAAACCCATAAAAACCTTTTTTGTTTTTTCCCTTTTTCGCGCACAAAGGAAACATCTATTTTCACGGCACTTAATAACAAGGTCTCTCCCTTTTGTTTAAAAACAATAAAGCCAAAGCTAAACACTTATAAATCTGCTAACAGTTATCTAACCCTCTCCCCCGACGGAGGATAGGGAAGTTAAAAAAAATCCTTGGAAAAAGGTCTTCCGGATGCACTAAGGGAAGAAGCTAGATAATAGCAAAGGAGAAAGAATGAGGTGGCGAAAAAGATTTTGCTGATCCGCCTGAAAACGGAAGAACGCCGAAGAAAATAAGTAGGGAAAAGGAAGGAAATAGTGGGCGCTATAGGAAGAACGGAAACATTCCAGACTCTTCCATGCGAAAGTCCAGGAGGGGATTGGGTGGGCAGAATTTTTTCAGATGAGAACCTATGGGAGGGTTAGCCTGCTTCCTGGATTTTTACGTAGTTAGAACTTGATAATAATGCCTGACTTGTAGTCCTTTTATATATAATCTGATGTGTACATCTGATGTGATGAAAAAAAATCTGATGTGTACACCACATGACTTTCTTGTACGAAATATTAAATTATAAGCATTTTGCATTTCATTTAAACTTATTGAATTGAATTAAATCTACTTCGTCGATAGCGCATAAACCACAATAGAGTAAGTGCACTCTTTAAAATTCACTATATTCGTTTACCATAGCGCCACTCTGCCGCTAGGTTCACTTAACAGCGTTACAGCTCATTCATTTTATAACTCAGAATGCACAAAAAATTATGTATATCATCTGAAGAATTATCTAACTGTTGCCACATGTTCTATTTAAATACTGGAATTGGAATATGAAATGGAAAAAAATTGCCATGTCATTTCAGAAAAAGTCCGATTTTGTTTCAAAATACCTATGCTAGAATGATGCTATATATAAATCTAATATACATCCTAAGTCGTGCTTTCGAGACATGAAAAACGTAATTTGAATTTCGTCAACTGGTCCAGTAGAACGGGAGATATAGAACTACCCCCCCCTTTTTTGTGTGTGCAGTGTACGTACGTACGTACAGATGCGACGAAAAATTCTCTTCAGAATCCATTTTAAATCAGTTTCATAATTTTTTTGGTGAGAAAAGAACCCTTTATTCTGTCCTTACGTACAGATGTCACGCCAAAATATCGTTAAATTGTATTCGATAGCGGTCAAAATGGATATTTTCGTTGAAATTACAATACTTCCTAGACATAAAATGGTATTTACATAAAGGCGAAAGAATGTCCAAATTAAAGCTAGAATAAAAGTATCTTTCTTAAGAACTGCCCATAGTGTATGCAATAACCCCCATCAATAGGTTAAAGGCAGGGGAACTGGAGACCCGTGGGTGGCAATTTTATTCGGTTCGCGAATACATTTCAGTTATACATTTGTTGCAAATGTGGTGATTTCAAGATTTTAATTATGTGAAATCCGAGTTCAGATTATTTACGATAACCATTAAAAATAAAGGACAATAAGCGTACAAGTAAATGTATAAACTGAGCTAATTAATTTACAGTCTGATATAAATTTTATTCAAAGATTTGGCGACACAGATTTGATTAACTTTTGTTCGCACTAATCAAAAAAATAAGTACGCTCAGTTACGAATTTTTGCACTAAGAATTATCATTTTATTTGGAAATGCATTTACATGTGAAGCATTTTTTTCACAGCTGAAAATTAATAAGAAAAGAGCTCGATTTACTGACCAGCACCTACGATCGAATTAATAAGATAATTTCTAGTGTACAGACATTATACAAATAAATTTTGGATTTATATACAAAATTTATAATTATTTACATACAAATTTGTGCGTTTTAATATAAGTTTCAAGGAAAAATTTAATAAATAAGTAAGAGAGACTGAGTTATTATTAATTGATTTGAAGTTTTGTCCCACTTGTAAAGTTTTCATAACTTGTTTATTTTAATTAAAATTAAAGTAAGCTATTTAATGATTAATTAACCACATAAGACTCATTTGAAATAAATGCCAGTACAAATTATTAGTATTTAACTGCCAGTGTGTTTTAATTACAAATTGTAAGCAACAAAAATGTCTTGCATGTATCAGACTTTTAAGATAATTTCACACAGGAAATAAATATAAATTAATTTTTTTCCTTTATTATTGTTGTTTACATATGTTCTGATAAATATTTAGAAAGCCAAAGTTAGTTAAAATATTTTAAAATTTTGTTGGTAAAAAATTTTTATTCAATAAAAAAAAATTATTTTTGGCCGTCAGCTGTTTTCAAATCGTGTATTTGGATGGAACTATGCAACAGTTTCTACGGATAACAGTAATCAATAATAATTTCTACCAATAACAGTAATATATATCTCACAATTGTAAAAAAATTAGTATTATCCACAGTAGGGGAAAGAATGTTAACATCATCCATAAACATCACTGAACACTAGTAAAATCAGATAGCTAAGAAATATTATTTCCAGGAAGAAAAAAAAGATTCTTAATTTTAGAATCGATGCAGTATATTAATGTTATTATTTGGTAAGGAATTGCAGCTAAATTTAAGAATAAAAACATTATAAGAAGTTAGAATTATTGCAAAAATATGAATTAAAATTCCTTTTACATTGATTTAACCAATTTAAAAGTCGGCTATGTCAATACTTTTGGTAGCTACTAAATAAGACACGACAGCGACCAAAATTTTACTCTCAGTAAAAAAAAGGGCACCGTCAAATGTAGATTATAAACTGTCAAAACCCAATAGTTATGTGAAGTTTAGAACTTAGTAGATTAAATACTGTTGTAGAGTCGTTGAATTTTTTTTTTTTTTTTCCCTTGGAAGAAGGAGACATGAAAAACATGCAATGCCCTCGCCAGACCTCGAACCTGGACCTCTCGAACACGCTCCGTTACACCACGTAGACATGCTGGAAGGATGGAGAAAATGCCTTATAACCTTCAGTACTCCTTTCCAGTAACTCTTATCATAATGCAAATATGCTTGTACACTCTCTCTTTTAAATGAGGACTGGGGATTAGGGGACCCAGTCGCCAAATCCTGGAGGTGACAAATTGTTGCCCACCACTTTTTAATTCGGCGCCATTCGTAGAGTCATTAGGTTAGTTTGAAGCAGGGGATACGAAAAAATGTGCAATGCCCTCGCCGGGATTCCAGCTTCGACCCTCGAATACGCGCCGAATGTTCTACCGTTATACCACGAAGGCAGTCCAAAAAGAGGCAGAAAATAGCTTATAATCTACTTACAAGATGGGTATAAACTGCCTAAAAAGGTTGTATTTCTTGATGTATTTGAAAAGCGCCGGGGTGTAGTACTAAACAATTGTGGAATCCGGACAATACCTGATTAGTCTATGTAAGCCGCCTGAGTGTCCGGACCCGCTTTCACCTGTCACCTGTCTAAAAAAGGTTAACCAAAGGTGCAAAATAGTATATTAAATCTATGACATGTACGACGATACAATAAATAATAATATTACGGACTTTTTATTTTAACCTATATTTAACAGATTCCCTATACAGACTCAAAAAAAAAAAAAAAATTGTATGAGGTAGTCAGAAAATGTAAGTTGTTGTTAGCCAGTTTTAATAGTACTATTAAATTTTAACCTGACAATTAAAACTAAAATGCAGTTCCAATAAATATTAATGCTCTCCCATATCAAGTCAACGTAAAATTAATTTTTTTTAAAAAGTGAACCCGAAGAAAATTATGTCAAGTCAAATAAGTGTATATTGACTACAGTTGATGATATTTATATTTAATGAAAAGGTTTTCAATAATTTGCATTTCAAAAATTAATTTTAATTAATTTATTTACGCATGTACATTTTCTCGCAGAATGAAATTTTACTTCTGCTGTTGTTAGTTTATTTCAAATTTAAAACATAATTTAGAGAGAAAATATATTTACAAATGTATTCCGTTTGCCCAACATACTTGCATTTCACCTTTCAATATTAATATTAATAACCATGATTTAATGATCATTTAATTAATTTCAATTTCGGATTTCAAAGAGCTTAATTTTCGGATCTCATTTTAAATAATTTACGCTAAAGCTAATATTCTTTAATTGCTTTTCAAAATAAGTTTTGCTTTTCTTTCCCCAATGAAAAACTATAAAATTTAGGATTAAGTATAAAATAATACTCGTAAAATTATCAAATTAGCATTTGCGGATATGTCAGCTACAAATAAAATAATTTTAAAATTCTGTGTCGTAGTAATAATTATAACAATTAATAAATGTAATCACATGTATGTATTAAACGCATTTTCAATCTGCAACAATTTAAAATTGATATTTATACTAATTAAGTATTATAAAGAATTATTATATTCAATCATTCATACTACCAATGCATATTTAATCAAAAATTTCAATCATTAAATATTAAAATAGTTATTAATATTAATTAAATTAACGATAAGATACCTAAATCAAATACATGATAACAAATGATAATTCAAAACACATATCAATTTGATACGCAGCAGTTGATGGCTTGTTATTGGAACACTCAGTTTTTGTTCGCATGCAAGTTTATTTTTCCAACAGAGAGAAGATTTCACAAAATTTATTAGAAACGAGTATAGTATTTTCTTACAGACGATTAATTAAAATTTTCGAACGATAGTGACATTTCTCCAAGACAGGGCATCAGTGTTAATTTCAACTTTCGGCGTTCCACGACAGCATATAATTCAAATATCCAACTGGATAACAGTTCACAACTAATAATCATTTAACTTAAGATACATCTTGAGAAAGGAAAGCGGAAAAAATGTCAAATAAGTTAAAAACAAAATCACATTCGAACGTTTCCATCCAGATTGACATTGCTAATTACTTCCACCAAAAGTGTTTACTTAACGCATTCTTATTTTCGGGCTCTAAAAACGCGAGCTCGGGCAAAAGACAAGAGAAAACAAAAACCAAAACTTGCCTACATCAAGAGTCCAAAAAGGGGAATGGGACGCTGGCGTAAAGAGGCCTCGCTGATATTTTTCCACCGAAAAAGGAAAACCAGCAAAGCTGGAGCCGTAAGATAGACAGCAAACAAACAATCTAAACGGCGAGTCCCAAAAGAAGAAAAGCCAATAAAAGCAGCACCGGGGGGAAGAAAGCAATAGCCATCAGCAGCTATGCACACAAAGAGGCTGGAGAAGACGCACTTCGCTCCTGCTTGCACAAACATTTGTCCAGGCTCCAAGGATACCTACAAACTCAAACAATTCTTTGCTTTCTTCCCTCCTCTAGTGAGGATCTTCCTCGGGGCCCACAGATAGGAAGGATTCTTTGCTTGCGTATTAGGGAAAGCTTTGATTTGAATATAGAATATATGTTGGGCTTCGACTGGGAGGTTGCTATTAAAGCGAAAATGTCGAGCCATCCCTTTTCTCAATATGATGGGGAGGATGGAAAATGCGCCACGGAATGAAATTTCATGGCAAGTATGAAAATACGTTGCTATTATGTATAAGTAAGAATCCGAAAATAACATGAAACTCGATGAAAATAGAATCATTTAAAAGCATCTCTGTGGTAAACGAAATCGTATTTATACGTAATAAAGCTTTCAAATTTATCTACTTTTTCTGTACAGACTACGTAGCTTAAAATTGCCACAAATATTATTACTTTTTTTTTTTTGTTCATTAAAATCTTCAATGATCTATAATAAATGAACAAAAGAATGTCAATTATTGGAAAAACAAAACCGTAAATTGTCCAATCAGCTGAACAATTAAAATCAAAATACAAGATGATTTAGAAATAAGGTATTATTTTTGTTCGAGATAAGAAATTATAATAGAATTTTTTGCAAGGTCCAGAAAGTCTGATCCAATTCAACTTTTACGTGTAAGACAAAATTTACGACATGATTGCATGCAGAAAAACATTCTCTTTCTTCACTGTTCTTTTATATAAAATTCAGAATTTTTCACAGGATAATAACTGAAAAAAAGAAATGAATCGAATCTTAAGCGATCGAAAGTGGCAACTGCATTTATCACCCTGAGTGACTTTTGAAACTGTTCGCTAAAGGCGCGAAATAAATTTTATCTTCCCAATCATCTTAATTTTGTTCATCCAAACTAGAATAAATTCTGACAGATTAGAATTATCCGTATTCGATTGCACTGTTCTAGTTTTAAAGAAAGAATGAAAATCCCACGTCGCATGAAATTCAATGAAATATGTCTTGAACTGCTAATTTCTGTGAATTTCTGATTCGTCTAAAGATTTAAATATAAGAATCATTCAAATAATCTCTCTTTTTCTAAATGACAGGAATAAATTTTAAAATGACAGAAAGAAAAATTTTTGTCAGTCTCAAAGTCAATAAATAGCATAATTTAAGATATTTATGTAATTTTTTCGTTCATATTATTTTCAAATGCAGAACCTTAATTACTATTAAATATTTCATGGTTTTGTGAGAATATCACCCTTTAAATACCGCGCTCTTTTAATTTACTTCTAGGAGTTAACAGCGCTTTTTTTTTTTTTTTTAAAGTTTGGCAACAACCACTTTTTATTTAAAATAATCTCATACCTCCGTTATCTAAAGAATTTATTACATATTCTAGAGATATAATATTTAAAGCAATATTCTAAAAATTTTGACTTTGTTAACAGCAAAACTGCGTTGATTTAATCAAATATTTAATTTAATATCAAATTCTATCAACTAATGATTTTATTAATTACTTTTACAGTCGGTTTTCAAATCAATGATCTTCGAAGCTAATTTTTGCACGTAAGTTTAATAAAAAAAAATTTTAATACATTTCTGCAATACTTTATTTCCACAAATTATCTTAAAAAAGAATTTATTCAAATTTACGCATAAATATTATAATATTTTTTAATATCAAATTACATGTAATTTAATATCTGATGAAAATTACATAGCTTTAATATTATCTATACATATTATTATTATTATTTTAATGTTATGTGTAAAAGTATGAGTAGTTTAAATTAGTTTGATTTACCATTGGATTATATTTTATAAGAACGTTAAATCGGGAACAGTGATGAGCAATGAAAAAACGTCCCATTAAGGGCCGGGTGCCCCAATAAAGGTGAATACCCAACCTCCACTGGGACTTTTTTTTATTTACGAATTATTCGTTGATTAAAAAAATATAGAAAATGTATCATAATAAAGATGTTCCAAAGATATTCCTACTGCCAAAAATTCAAGATTAACAAATCATTACATATTAACAGTTTACAACAACTCATTCCTGTTCTCGCGATTAAAGAAATATCTTTCATTCGAAAATGGGATATCGAATACCTATTGCAAATGCTATCAAGTTGATGATTTTTCCATCTCCTAAAGCAACAGTATATTTTTAAATCTGCTTTTATCCTTAACATAAAATAGCACGAAAAGAAGCGCAATATTTTCGAGCTTCAATTCACGAAAGGTTGTTCAGAGAACCTCACGTGTTTACTCATATAGCGCTCGCATGATAATTCAACAGTCAAATGAATTCAAGACTTTAATGGAGCTAGCGCTCGCCCATAGGCTTAAGATAAAATATTCCGCTTCACAAAATTTATTTTATAGATCACGCGCGGTACATACAACAATTTACTCTTCTCCACGAATTTTCCGCGGAAAAGAGGTCGCTGGAATGGTGAGAAACACTAAACACGAATCAAGGCGTTGGGGAGAAAATACAAAGCAGCAGAGGACCTGTCAGCTAATTCAAATAAAAGCGAATATTTACAGCAATTCAGGTGCGAACGCAAGCGCCGGTGTGTGAATGGCAAAACTAACTTCCTTTACCCCATCTTCCAAATAAATAAATAAATGGAAAAGGAAAGAAAAAGGAAAAGAAATAAAAATCCGACGCATTATTATCTGAAATCCAAAATGGAAAACTCGGAGAAAGAGAGAGGAAGAGGGAAGAGAAAGCGAGAAGGGTTTGGGGCCGTAACTCGCCGGCTCAGGCCTTCCCGGCCATTTAACTGTCCCATAAAGCAGGGGAGGAAGTTGCGGGCCTGGGATGTAAATGCGGCCGGGGGCCTAGCACATTCTTATCGCACACCGGAGCCACCGCGCAGTCGGTGCGGGAAGTAAGGAAGCATGCGTGCCGCCGAAAAGCAATGGGCACCCGGGGACAGTTGGGGCTGTTTGCCCGTCGAGCAGACGGTCGGCCGAGATAAGCGGCTACGGCGCGGGGAAGGGCTAATCTGGGCAGAGGCCTTCCCTCCATCCCTTTATCAGGGCCGAGCAGACAGTCCGGGCCGTGCGTACGTTGCCGTGGAGACCGACGAGTGATTAGTGTGAGCTAAGTGCGAGTGAGTTTGTTATATGGAGAACGGGGGGATGTGGAGTATGAAGAGGAAAGAAGAGAAAGGGCGGAACGTTCAGTTTTTGGCCTATTTCTTTCCGGTGTTGCGAATTTCTTTTTTGAGATCTAGGCAGGGAATTGGGAGATGAGTGTGGAATAAGTTATTTCTTTTCATAAATATTGCAGATAAAATTAGCCTGGTGGATTCGTTCCAGATTCTCTGACCTTAAGCTGAATGCAAATAAATCGTGGAAGAGTTTTAACTGCCCAGAAGAGGTTTAACTACTTGGCCATAGTCCAATACTGCTTTCAGTCTGTCTCTACTCCTTAAAGATTCTCAAATACAATGTACTCTCTATTATCTGGCCTAATACCGGGGAAGCAGATCACGGATAACAGAAAAACATGGATCGCTATCGAACCCTATCTCGATATTTTCCTGAACAACTCTGCAAAAAATCTTATATTTTCAATTTTTTGGCAAACATCTTCAGTTATTGCCCCGACCTTTTCCCAATTAGATAAACCTATGACTTCTATAATAGGTTCAAAGATCAAACCAGTGTTATTGATTTTACTTTCAATCAAGTTTTTGTTCTTTTGCGCATAGTGTTGAGTGTGCGTGGCGACGGATAATCTTCAAACCGAATAATCTAGACCCGAACAATCGAGAGTACTCTAAATTAGGAATATATTACGATATTCTGTGTATTTCACTTTCTGAAATTTAATAATATCAGCTACATATATAACATTAAATATAGTAGGTCATTATATAAATTACAATTTACAATACATGGGACTTTTCAGAATGTTCGTGCAGTCAGACAACACCACTCTTCTATAAAAATGTTTTTTGAATAAAAATAAAATAACTACCTCAATTTAAGACAATTGTTAACCAAAGTTAAAAAAAATTATCGCCTATTTATTTAAATTTATTTTAAAACATCTTTTAAAATTTTTTTGATAACTATCCTTAATTAACTTAATGATTTCCTTAAAGTATAAAATAAAAAAAAATGTTTATGATATCTGCTTGGTATCATTTTTCCTTAGCTTATAATTTTGGTTGTTTGAGAAGGAAGAGAAAACAAAGCTAATATTCATTATTAATTTATTTTAAACAAAGCTTTTATTTAATTATTTATTACAGAAACTTTGAGTAAAACTGAATGAATGAAAATGTAAACAAACTACTGTATTTTTTAAATGTGAGCATAACTAACTATATTAAGATTAAAAGTACTATAAACTTTCAAACTAAAAAACTTGTGTTAAATTATTTTTTAATTACACCGAATTGCAGGCACAATCTAAACTATAGGAAATTCTCTCATTTAATAGGATTTTTCTGTATTCTTGATAGCAGTACTCATTTTAATAAAATTCTGGTTAATGTCCAAAATAACATGAAGGAAATAATGAAATAAAAGAAATCTGTTTATTTTATCTATAATGAAAAATTAGAATTTATTTTAATGCAAAGTCAGCTTTACCACAGACTGCATCACATATAAATTATGAAAAATATCTAGTTTTTGCAGATCTTCATAAACAAAAATCTCAACCTCTTTCAAGCATTTTAATCAATATGATACACGTATCTCAGCTTAAATTTTGAGCATATCTCTCAGAATCTAAATTAAAAAAGTAGAAATAAATTTAAGCAAAAATTCTTGATAAAATAAGCACGATATTTCGATTATTTATAGTTAGTAATACAGGGTGTTTATAAAGTCCCGGACCCATTTTGATGTTTAATAACTCATAAAATAATGAAGATATAAACAAACTTATGGCATTTATTGATGGAATAACTTATATATTTTCCTTTTCAGATTTGAATATCTTTACTTTTGTAAATATCATCTGCGCGTGTGGTTAATTTCAGATTATTTCCTTTTCCAGTCTAAATATCTGTACTTTTCTAAATATCGTCTGCTTATTAATTGCATTTTTCTCTCTTTTGTTTTTGGCAACTATTGCCTATTATTATAGGCCTAGTAGGATGGCCTTTGCAACAGATATGCTAAGGAGGATAGAAGATGATGCTGAATTTCTGAAGCGCATAATATTCTCCAACGAAGCATTCTTTCATCTTTCTGGCATTCTTAATCGCCATAATGTGCGCATATGGGGATCTGAAAACCCACATGAATACCCTGAGGCCAAAGGTTAATGTGTGGTGTGGACTAATGCACGACCGAGTCAATGGGCCTTTCTTTTTTACAGAAAAGACGGTCTCATCAGTCGTATACTTAGACATGTTGGAAAACTTCGTATTTCCACAACTAGAAGAGCTTCAGCCACATGTCTTTTTGCAACAAAATGGTGCACCACATGATTGGGGTACCATCGTTCGTAGTTCTTTGAATGACCATTTTACAGGAAGATGGATTGAGCGAGGAGGTCCAATTCCTTTGCCACCCAGATCGCTTTATATAACGCCACTGGAAATTTTCCTTTGGAGATTTGTAAAGAACGTTTACAGGAGGACAGTGTCGAACGTTGATGACCTAAAAGCCAGAATTACAACCGCAATAGCCTCTGTGGATGCCGACATGCTTGCCGGTACCTGGCGTGAAATTGAATATCGACTTGATATTCTCCGTGCGACGAAGGGGGCACATGTGGAAGTTCATTGACAAGGGTCTTGCAACTTTTTGAGTTTATCTAACCATTTATGTTATTCATTTTAATCTATCTTTATTATTTTATGAGTTATTAAACATCAAAATGGGTCCGGGATTTTATAACACCCTGTATTTTGGCCTGCAGGTAGATGTTTTAATTACTCCACAAAGAGACAATTTCCTTTCTCGAATATCTCATTTTAAAGATTTTTGGTGTTTAATGATGGTCATCAATTTGAATATTCACGAACATGATTCCTCAGTTATATTTGTTTTCTGCATTCGAAGCCATTCCATTTCATTCTGTGTTTAGAAATAAAGTTTATCTCTTCATTCGAAGTGTGAGTACATTTTCTGAGACACCCTGTATAAACACAAATCTTGATAAAATTAAAATAAAACATAATTTGTATATAACGGAAAACGCACTTAATACTAACTGGCAATATAAGCAATCAATTATTAATAAAAATTTTTTCGTTAAATATCATGCATTGTTCTAAGAAGAATTAATTAAGGTTTAAACTCGAAAGAAAATATGAAAAACTTACAACATCATTAAAAAAAAAAAAAAAGAAAGAAAGAAAAGAAAAGAAAAAAAAGAAAACACGGGGAAATATGAAGAATTTTTATTAAATGATTACTCAGAAATTAATTAATTTAAAAAATTGATAATTGTTGTAACTTATTTTTAAATCATAGTTTCTGAAGTACATAAAATAAAGCAAAGAAATTAATGCAGTCATTAAAGACAAAAAACTCAGTTTCATAAATTGCAGGAAAGATATAAGGTTTTTAATGTTTTAAAAAATTAATATTGAAGGAAATTTTATGTACTTTAAATATCCAGCAACACAAATATTTCGCTTGGCGCATGTTTTGTCTAATGCCATTCAAGCAAGGTTGTGTATGCAACGAGACCAATCTGTACGCCTGTAAAGTGTGTTTCCTTGCTCGGCTACAGTTCTTGAGGAAAAGACTACTTACAGTACATCCACCAACATCTCGCTGCTAGTTGCATCGCGAAAAGAAAAATTCCATTTCCATTTAAATAAAATTTTTCACACGCAAACTGGCAATAACAAAAATATCTCACGATCTGAAGCACTAAAACTTGCATTAAAATAAACAATTATAAGAAATTCAACCACAAAACCTGAGCGTGCAACATTAGAAGTTTTGCTAAAAGAACAGCAAAATGTAATTGCAGAAGTAAAAACTGAAAAACTATGCCCAAAATTTCTCGACTAGAAATTATTTCAAAACACTTAATTGCACCCTAAGATGTTTTTAAAACACAGCAGTCTAAAAAATATTTTAACGTTAAGGATATTTAATAAATTCCAACAATAAAATATTTTAAGAAGTGAAAACGTTATATAAACATATTTTCTTTTCGAACTTTAACCTTTTATGTCCATCAAATGGGGGAGAGGGAAACGCATTCTTTTGATAGTAATAATAGTAGTAACTAAAATAATACAAACATTTTTCACTTTAATTATACACACAGTTTTAGTAAAATCATGTTACTCCCAATAAAAACTGCATGGAAAAAGGTTTTAAGATTTCCACTAAAAATCCCGATAATTGTATTACATTTCATATCTTTCGCCATTCTTTCAATTAACTGCGTCTATTATTTAATTCTTTATTTCTATAAGACTCTTTCATTTTTCTGCAGTAATTTTTCTATAAACTTGTTAATGACTTGTTAGCAAACACCTCATCTAAAATGAAATAAATCTCTAATGCTTTTACTCACTAGCAATATACAGAAACACATTTAAAACAGAAGGGAAAATATATTAATTAAAAATTTAATTTACAAGATACTTAAAAACGATGCAAAGGTTGCCTATTAAGAGGTCTAAAATTTAGACACCGAATTTCCAAGCGTATTTTCCACCTTTTTTTTTTAAATAATTTTAAAGTCCAGAAATCGAGAGGAAAATAATTTAGAAAGGACGCATTTACAATAAGAATATAACAAATGAAAAAGTATTAGTATTAGTATTAGTAATATCAACATTACAATATCTGATGAGATATCTTCATTTCCACTTCCCTGTAACTTGAGTCTCGTTCCTTCATAATGTTGTCTCTGCTACTCATTAAGCCTCAAATCATTAATTAATTAAAGAATATGAATATGCAGCTGACTCAGCAAAAGACTGAATGCCATTTCGTGTTCCCTTCGATGTGATGGGTCGGTTCGTGTATTAGACTGGCATAAAGTTTAACAGTTAGAAGGGAAAGGTTCGGCGTGACTTTCATAGGCAGTTTGCCTTTCCTAGTAAGACGAAAACAATCCTTACATAGAGAAATCCATTTTAAAATCTAAGCGGGTTCTTTCTGTAAACGCACTAAAAAGGAGAAAAAGCACGCGAAATTTTTTTTAATTTTTAAAATCTGGCACTAAAAAGCTAGGGGATGAGGGAAAATACTCGAGGAAATACGGTACAATTGCAACAGTATATTTAAAAAAATAAAAAACTTACCTGCTTTTTTGGCAGCGTAAAGGTTTGCTTCTTCTTGAGCTTTACCAATATTTTTCTTGTACCTTATCCTCTTATTACCGAACCAATTTGACACCTATGGAGAAAATAAAAAGATAAATGACAAAATAATTCCACTCATTTGAAATGAGTAAATATTTCTAGCTTCATGCCTTAGAAAATTCCTTACAAGAGGTAAATCTTTCCCAGGTTTAACTAATTTAAATAATTTATTTATTAAGAATTCTGATGTTTTCTAAAAAATTCCAAGATCCGAATTCAGTTATATTTAGAAGAACAGAATAGATGAAAAAGACAGGAAATTTTGAAACGAATAAAATTCTGAATAGTAAAAGTAAGACTTAGCTTAAAAGTCATAAAATTATTAATTGAAGAACAGAAAATGCTTGGAATGTTTTTAAATGATTTCAATAAAAAACATAAAGCAGTTACGATAACCAGTTTCTCAGTAATTCAAGATGGAGAATATAAAAATCCTGTATTCAAATCAGCGGTTCAAAATGGCAGAAAATAAATCTGCTATGGTTTTATTTCAGTGGATGGAGACTTCAGCCTTTATTTAATTAAAAAAAAAAATCAGTTATTCAAACCGTAGTTGTGCAATTATTTCACTGAATCGCTTGTGCGCAAGCTTGCAACAAATATTCAAACTGGTTCCTTCGAAGTGTTTAAGTAAATAAAATAACCAATTGCGAATGGATGGATACACTCAGCACAAATGAACAAAAAGAAATTAGTATGACCTTTTCTACAGAATTACAAACATATTCAATGATTTATTTTTTGGTACTTTACATATTTGTTCCTATATTAGTTAATAACTACTGTTACGTAATTACAAATATTTTGGATTTAAAACATAATAATAAAAGACTTCGCAAAGGTTGTTTTTTTACATGATTGAAACTTCATGAAATGGAAGCAGAAAATGCAAGATAAATAAATATATGGTTGGAAATCATATATAAGGACATCACTAAGTGTCAATTATTGCTGTTGCACTTGCATTGCAATCATCAATAATTAATTAGCTCTGCGGTAATGAAACAGGGTATCGATGACAGTTCAAAGAAAAGCCATTTTCTTTCATCGATGAATAATGACATACTATGGAAGATACAGAAGATGTGAATTTTTACCTGAGAGACAGTAATTCCACACTTCCTAGCTAACTCTTCTTTCGCTTCTTCACTAGGATAGGGATTACTGAGGTGGGAATAAAAGTATTCGTTGAGGATTTCTGTCGCCTGTTTACTGAAATTCCGCCTTTTCCGTCTATAAAAGAAAATAAAACATTTTAGAGCATGAAAATTCTCAAGTTGTTATATATGAAGCACAAGAAATAATTAATTATGAATAAAGATTACAGTAATGCAATATGCATGAGTTATACAAACTAAACTTGAAACCTTAACTGCGCTTTTAACTGGCAGCAATGGTAACTTGCCAACTCCGCATAGGAGATTTTTCCGGATGGTTGAATATATATTTCTAAAACGTACTTGATCACATTTTGTGATGCCCTCTGTAGAAACTGCAACATGCGCAGTCCGTTTGTCGCGTTTTTTTAATCTATCGGCCACAATTACATAAATAATATCAAAATCGTACAGATTGATTTAAAATTAAGCACATATTCGTGATTTTATAATAATTAAGCAATATTTTAAAAATGACCATGTTTACTATCACGTTAAAGTTACGAACTTTGTAGAGTGACTGTAGGCATAGTTTTAAAAATTCGCAGTATATATACAATGAAGCTTCATAATATCATTTACTGACATAGATAAACAGTTCCTGGCAAATCTTATGAAAATCTCCAATCTTTCGTCAGATACATTCCAAGTAAATTTCTAGCTCATTTTTTTTTGGGGGGGGGGCCATGTGTCTTTACCCTTTCCTCACTTTCTCCTTTCCCAGTACATATCCAATTATTTCGTCAACCTCTTGGCAGAATTTAACGAAAACAGAATTGTCTACATCCACACAAGCCTTCAGCTAATCTTCACTTATATTAACTTTCTCCGAAAAAGTAACTAAATCAAAAGTGTTGAAAACGGAAGTCAAAAAAACAAAAACAAAAAGACAAACAAACAAGAGTTTGATTTATGCTGAAGAATACAAACTATTCATTTAACATAATGATTGAAAATTCTAAGTAGAATTTTCAACCTATAGCCTGACTGATCTATAAACTTTGATAGTTCAACCCCAAGTTACATTCCCAGAGATTAAAAAGAAACTCTGTTTTAGTACGGGTTTATCAGATACGGAAACAATTGCTATATAGCTACGAATCGATTGCAACATTTTCCAGAATTATAACATGGTTAGATTACTGTTTTAGCTGGCAGTTTCAAACAATTCAAGTAATTTTTTAATTCTGTTTGGTTGTTGTGAATTGTGAGATATCACACAATGAATAACATTTTGCATCTACAAGTAAAATACTGCGCGCAGAGATCACATTTTGAAGTGGGTTTTACAACATCGTGTTTTTAAGAAATGCTGCGTCTAAATTAGGGTTTCCGCAATCGTTTCCGAATCAGAAAAACACTTTTAACGAAAGCACTACATTCAAGGCTGGAAAATTTTATGTTATTTAAACAGTCATTGTGATATAAACTTTACTTTAACTTCTTCTTTATGCAGTCCTCATCAGAACGCAAATTAGTTGTTGTCTATACTTAAGCCGAGAGTTTGAATACTTTAACGTTAAAGTTTCTGGCAGTTTAGCCTTGCAGTTAGGTACTATCGTCAGTTCTGCCAAAGTTATTCTGGCTTCAGCGGCTTGCTAGCAGACGTTTAACATATGCACCAATTATTATCACGTGTTACTTTAAATACTGGCAAGTAACAGATCTCTTGCACAAGTACGGCCTTTGGCTGATTAAAGAAATTAAATATGAAAGGCTATTTTAATCTTTCTTACGACTTAACCATTTGCTTAAGACCGAAACGAAAAGTCGCTTTACATTCTAGTAGGGTCTGCAGGGTATTAAGATAAATTTCTACACACAGCAGACCCATACAAGATAAATAAGATTACTACACACTGTTATCTCGCCTTTAGCACTTCCAGGATTGGATGCATGAGGTTTAGTGGTTTTCTCTAAATGCAAAACGAACAGCAGGTAGTCAGTGTTTGTTAGAAACTTTTCATAAAACTGTTCCTCCGAAAACAGATACCTCTCGGATGTTTGGACGTAGTAAGTACCTAGTAAGGACGTAGTAAGTACTTACCTAGTATAACTAACCAAATAGAATGACGTGAATTTAAAAAATGCATTAGTTTAATACCATATGTTAACAGTGAAATGAATGAAGAGTAAAATGAAAAATTCAACAAACGACTTCTTTACAATCTCGGTATTCCCGAAAGGACAACTAACCTTCCTAAATTGCTAACAAAATGTAATTTATTTAGGTGGAAAAAAAATCTGAAGCCCTCGACGCAGAGAGCTAAACAGCCATCTTTCACAAAGCACAACCAAACAATCCAGCGAATTCTTTCACCTTAAACACACAATGAATTGTTAGGTATACGGAGCATTTATCTTTTTCCACACACCACTGGGTCTATCATTCCAGCTTCCTTAACGTTAGTGTAAAAAGGCAAAATTTACCCTTGTAAAGTGGCACAAAGATCACTAAAATGACGTTTCACCATCTCCTTTTCCAAATGGAATGGGACACAACTGGGCTTCAGTTTTCTCTTTTCTACGAAAATACAAAAAAGGTGGAAAACCCGCTAGAATAAACGGGAAAAAAGGGACAAAGCAAAGGAGGGGTTTACGAGTGTAACGAGCCAGGAAACAACCGGTCGAAAAAACCATTTACATTGGCCGCTAATTCGCTGCTCCCCCCATTAAGCCCCGCGCAAAACAATTTCCACGCTTGGTTTAAAGGGAAAAGGTAGAACAAGAAGGAGAAAGAAAAAGGAAGAAAGGAAAAAATTAAAAGGAAAAAGGAGTATAAACACCTAATGCCGATTCGCGAGGGGTAATAGATTCAAAGGAAACGGAGAGACGCCGAGTATTTTCATTAAAGGGAGACTCTGGCTCTAATCCTTTTCGTTTTAACCTCAATTCGGGGACGGTATATTTGAAAATTCCCACTCGTCTCCTCAAAAGAATGAAGAACAATTAATTTCTCAGTAAAAATATTTGAAGATCCGTTACACATTTCGTAATAATGATTCCTCCACCAGTAATATTTAAAGTTTTTTCAGAATTATTTCTATTTAGCATTCTGAGGATCAAAATTACTCTTTTAATTCTACAAACATAAATTACCTATTATAGAAAAGCACCCACTAGGTTATTTATTGTCGAAGAAATGCTTTCATGGGAGACTTTTTATAGGAAATTTGGTTATGCTCATGCTTCCCAGCCTACAAAAGATCTCATGCCAGCATCCAGTCATGGGAACCGAACCGAAATTGAAATATTTAATCACCAATGAGCTTTATCCCTCGGCCATTAGTTCGCGTCCAAAAAACATAGTAACTTTCACATATACTACAATCTCTTAGTACGAATAATTAAACTAGTCTTAGAGAAAACAATCCTTTTAAACAGCATAAAGTAATATAAATCAATATAATTTACTCGTTGACAAACAATAATCCCTGACACAAGCACTAAAGTCTAAAAAACCTAAGTATTTTACAATGCAAGCACTTAGAGATTACCTAGCTAAATGAACTCCCCCCCCTAGAAAAACGAATACTTTTTTAAAGTAAAATTTTAAGCTCGAAATTCCTCATAATTATATATTGTTAATCCTGTTATGACATTCTCTCCCCTTAAGCTGCACTGCCACTCAGAAGATTTAAAAAAAAAATAAATAAAATAAAAAAAAACTCTTAAAGCTTTCAGATTTTAAATAACGCTCACAGGGGCTTTTTTTTTTCATTTACATATACATATCCTTTTGAAGAGCATTTAGGCTAAGGCCCCTTTGGTCTAAAAATATTAAAAAACAGCATATATTTACAATTTCCGATAGAGAGGCTCGCGCGCTGCAGATAAAAATATTTTATTTAGTACAGTGTGTTGCCACAGCTAGCTTTGAGATCTTTGAGTTTTTTAATGAAAAATTTGTTTATAAGTTTTACAAAATATAAAACAGATAATAAAACAAATAAAAAATTCGAATTTTGGCTTCCAGGTGCCCATATTCGAAAGAAGGACTACGTTTTTCACAATTTGATGCTCTAGGTACCGTTGTTTTTTCACAGTCCGAGAAACATACATATTTTCGTGTTGATTCTTATTTATTTAAATTCTTTAAATATAATACAGGGCGACAATATTTGGTGGCAATAATCTGAAAAGCGATACAGCCGCTTATGCCGTTTCCAGACTAATAGCCCTTCTGGCCCACTCTAATAGCCCCTTTGAGCTAAAAATTAAGCCGAAGAAATAACTACGAAGAATTTACAAATAATTAAAAACATTTATTAGTAATCAGTCGCTTATACTTACATACGTGAAATTTGCAAATTTAAAAGTATTTAAAATTTGCAGCTCCGCAAGGACTTAATTGCAATTTAGAAGTCACTAGTTGTTATATAAAGTCAGATTCCTTAATTCTGAATGGGTAAAGTCCAACTTAAGCAGGCAATGCGTAATTATTCTGTATTTAATAAAAAGGTTTATTTTCTCATGCTGAAGTTTACCTCCAACAACTATTCTTTGACAAATTGCAGAATAATCACAGTCTAACAACTACCATTTACCTGCTACATACTATTATTTGTCCAACGTTTTCTTTTAAATAAAAATCTTCTCTAGAAACAAAAAAACTATTTTTCTACTTCTAGAATTTACTAACTATGCAATAACCGGTTGATATTTAATTCGCTATTAGCCCTTCATTCAGAAAACAAGAGCTAGTTTATTCTCATGCGTCACAGTTTCCCTAAACAATGCTGTATTGCTTTCCATAAAAAGAGCTGATTAAATAGAAAATATTACATAAAAGAAAAGGAATATTGTATGTATATTTCTAATAAAATTCCATATTAATTTAAACACATTACATTGCACCTTAGTTCTTTAAATCTAATATTTTTTTAATCAAACACTATTTGATTTGGTGCACAATATACGGCTTTTCGGGAAGCACATCATAAAAATCTTGAAAATTTTTAACCCCGCAACTATACATGAAGGGCCCACCAGCGGTCGAGCGGCAAAATCGTTGAACACTGTTAATTTCGACCTGGGTTCAATTCCAGGAGAAAGGGCTGGCTGCACGGGCGTTTTCGTGATTTTCCCCATATGCAACATGTATGCGAGCCAGTTTCCCTTACAAAATGTTCCATGGAGGCAGATAGACCTCGTGTGCTTTGCCATAATTAATTAAACCTTAAAAAATACACCGGAAGATAAGAGTTATAAATTTCAATCATTAGCAATTTCTATACTTTCAAATTAATTAAAATACTTTTTTTTATGAGTTGGTAAAAGAATTGCAAGTTATATCTCTTGAAAAATTATATAGAAGAAAATAAGTTATATTCATTTCAATGTCAACACGGTTACAAGATTAATCTAGCCTTCAACGGAAGTCATCTATAATTCCGTTTGCACGAAGGATAAGAGTTTACGGTTGTTTATTTTCATAAATGCATTCACATAGCGTAGTGTTCGACATGATTCAAGAGTACAATCATAAAAATTTCTCGACACACGTTGACAAGCATTTTGGCATTCAACAGCGCAAAACATCTTAAGCGAAAATACTTAAATTAACTGCTATCCTTTACTAACACGAGATAAAAATTTAACGCCAGATTGGCCACCGCATCTTAAAGTACGTGAAAAAAAAATTGGAGCATCTTATATTCAAACCACGAGATCTTTTTCGGTCTCCATGGAGCATTAATATGTTTTCCATTCGCATGCCCTTTTTAGCATCCTATTCCTTCTTCACCAAAACCTTCGATATTATAGGGGCGTGTTCCAGGAGATTAAGATTTCCATCCTCCCCATACCTCCAACACTTTGCCATATATCGCATATATATATATATATATATATATATATACACTCCTCATTCTCGTTAGCAAAATAATTGACTGAATCTAGAGAGCGACAGCTAAGCTCGTGCATTTAATGCAGCACCGGCTATTTAATCCTTTTCTCGGCTCCAAATTATTTCCCACTTGTGTTGAGGCGAACATTAGTTTCAACAGCTAACACCCATGTTGGGTAGTAACACGCATATAAAAATGGAAACATTTCTTTTTATTTTTTCCTCTTAAAGGAAGGGGAATGTTTATACACGTTTTTGGCGCCCAACTTTAAGCCCAGATTTAATTTAGCTCGTAAAATCAATTTCTTTTAAAGGGAAAAATTTTTAAGGTGATTTCTCGGAGTAAAAATTCATTTTATTTATGCATATTTTTTTTCCCACACTACCTCATCATCCGTTCCCTTTTGCGACCGTATTCCCTATGAGGTAATTTTTGTACGCAGGCTGGTTTCGGGTTTTAATTGGGGGCAATCAGGGAAATTTATTGCGGGAAATTTCATACGTTTTAATTTACACAGAAGTAAGGGCGAGTTAAGGTGGGAAAGAGATAAAAAAAAATTTAAAGAAAAAGAAAACTAGCTCTCTCTCTTACTTTAAAAACGAAACTACCTGGTCCCGGTAGAAAACTGGAGAGTGCTTATGTTTTACGGGCCAATTCATAAGGGGTCGGATTTAACTCGGAATAAGTAACCCACGCTACATATTCGGGTACTCGTTAAAACTTTACAAGTTGCTGTGAAGAGCATGGCATTTATCTCGCTTAATTGGAAGGATTTTATTAAAACAAGAAAGCTAGTTTTCCCAATAGTAAGAGGGATAGGAATTGCAATGATTTATACCCTAGCGTTAGAACTAGACTATAAAACTCGGATTACACTTACGAAGATATGAATTTTTATTATGTTCAAAAGCAACAAGATGTCAGTGCTTGCAGGTGTGATGGCGTAATGTGGCAAATAATAACTTAAATTGGCTCAGCACACGATTCTGTTTAATTATATTTTCTGTTGAATTGTATGACGCAGAAACTTGTACAATAAAAAATATTTGCAAGAAGTTATTTCAATATTGGTTTACAAAGCTGAGTATTTGCATGCTTTACATGCTCATTTAACTAGAATTTAGGCAGATTTTAAAATACATTTTTATTATAATAAAAAAACTCCCCCATTACAGTATATACAAAAGTTTAAAAGGGTTTGAATAAGAATTATGAAAAAGTAAAGTGCAAAGCTATAGTTCCATTCAATGCAGCTGCCTAGACAGTATAATGGTTAGGGAAGGCTACTGCAATACTAAAGGGCTTGTGTTCGAATCCCGCAGAAGGCATGAATGTTTGTAAATGTTTAGTGTCTTTGCGGCATGGGGACACTATAAATACATAGCGAGCCGAAAATCCTCTCGAGAGGTTGCTGGTAGGGGAAGAGGGCTGTAAGGTTCTTGGAAACGTCCCCCGCGGGGTGCTCTTCATCAAAATTGGGGCAGGACTGAGCAAAGTCGTACTGTCATCTGTGTGGTGCTCAAGGCTCTAGCCAACGATAGGCGTAAACTTGCACTACTCACCACAATGGATTTCGTGGGCTTGTTCTGATTCAGACAAGTACGATTAGTAACAATAAAAACAACAACAACCACATGTACGAGTATAACATACATTTGTGGAACTAAAATTATTATTGCTATATAATGGAGTAAACTATTCTTTCTTAGCTGAATAAGATTTTGGAATAGTCAAGTTCTTTGATTAGAAGATTTTCTTTTTCTTTATTCATTTCATATTTTTCTTTCCTATATTCAGAGTTCCATCATGTCAGCGCTTTGGAGGGAGCTTCACAAACAACCCCATGCGCTGGATTATTATGTACTGGGTCAAATAAAGAACTAAAGGAAAGAAAATTATTTTTGCGATAACAAAATTTTGATATTTTTTTTAAATTAAATATCAGGATATCCAAACACGAAAAAAATCTTTTTTCCTTGTAATACACGACCCCATTTTTAGCTCAAACAGCAGAAAGCTACTCCAAAACACAATCCAATTTGACTAAAATATTTCCAATTCCATCATGCTAAAAATAATCAGAATCATACTTTTCTCGGGCAAAAGAAAAATCTAATCCATCCCCCTTCGAAAGCATTCCTTCACGGCAGTGCAAGTAAAAGCCAATAAACGGCCGTAGCATCCTTCCATCCCCAAGTGATGCGGAAGATGAAGATCAGAGAAGCAGAGAGAGAGGGCGAAGGGAGAGTTATGGGAGTAGCCCACGGTCCAGGGAGTGCGGGACCCATTACACGCCCATATGGGTCCAGCGTAGCTTAATTCTTCCGCGTCAGGCATCCCGGAATGACGCAATTGAAGGTCCGGGAGCCCTAATCCTCAGTGACCGGACTTTATTCTGCTTGTCATGCGTACGTCATGGACGGATCTGTCATCGTCTAGGCTTTCCTCAGCGTTCTGAGACTGTTTTTCCTTCTTTTCTTTCTTCTTCTTGAATCGCTATCTGGTCTCGGGAAGAGAAGGGAGGGGAATTTTAGTTAAATGTCCGGGAAAGAGGCCCAATAATGCTGACTTTGAGAGGGGATATGACCCATGAGAAGTTTTCGCGGATATAAGCGTTTCGTTCTGGGGTTTCCGATTCATGCAATAAAGCTTATTTCTGTCCCACTAAGATACGATTATTTTTCTTTTAAAATTGCTAACTCTTTCCAGCAGCGAGGAAGAGCTATTATTTGATAACAAAAGGTGCACTAATTTCATACATCAAAACAGAAAGTTTTGCATTTTTATCAACCACCACTTAAAAGTACACAGTTTTAATTAAGCAGATAAGAACACATTCTGTTTAAATTTGAATATCTAAAGGCACAGTAGAAATCTTATTTGAATTACAGAGTAAATCTAATTAGAAAAGCGTTCAAAACTTTTCTAAGTTTGTTTTAACTACAGAAAGCTGATGGTATTTGCATGTTCAGTGCATTTACTCTTATATAAGATTCACTAATTTCATCATTCACTAAAATAACTTAAAAGATGCAAGTATAGCCATTTTACTAAATTGAATTATTTCTCTAAACAGTAAACAAAATGTAAAAATTAGAATAATAAGATAACCCATTAACGCACTAAATAGTTATCGAACTCGTTAAGATTCTCCAGAATTTGCCTATGTAATAACAAAGCTTTTTCTAATAAAAGAATGGTGTAGGCTGTGCAGCTTGGGATGCTCGAAATCGAATCGGTTTGCTTTCATTTAAATATCACAGAGAATTTTTATACCAGAAATTAAGTACTTATTGCCAACATACTAAATGTAAATTTTTTCAGCCTGTTAAAATTAAATTATAAAAATTACATAACTTTCAAATAATACGGTATCTTTATTTAACGTACAGCAACAGAAGACCAGTGATTTATAACCCAATAGGATATGGGAATTAGCCTTTTCCTACCGTCTGGGACATATATGTCCCACGAATTCACTACATTAAATAAGGCTAAAAAAATTTAGTTTACTATGGAAATTTAAATTTGCTACTTGATACTGAGCAGGAAATAGCAGACCTGTTGATTTGTTTTTCTGTTCCTTGCCTATTGAGTAGTTAACTAAATGGCCTGAATACATAGAAAATGACTCCCTGCAGCCCACGTGAAAAGGCTATTCATAAGAATATCACGAAAAAATAATCTATTCCATTCCGCAAATAAGTAAAAGATAGACTTAGTTTGCTGTCTTACAAGATTCTCTGACAATCATAACCACAAACAAAACTTAGGTCAACCCATAATTTCAAGTTTCGTTGCAAATTGCTATTTAATCCAACCACTTTGTAAAGGGAATGCACAGTCTGATTACGGAATTAAAACCCGTATGTCAACAAAGACGTTTTATCAAGTCTCACTGTAGAGTTCTCCTGTGTCTAAAAGCCAACTCAATAACCTACAGATCCTACTTGACTGAAATGACAAAGTCGTAAAGATGTCAAAATAGCTTTTTTATGTAACTCTTTAAGTAATGCACTATAGCATTACTTGTGTTACAGATGTAGCACTACTACTTGCGCTATACATAAACCTCCGCTACCAGCAAGTATTTAAAATAACATAAGATAAAACTAAATTCAAATGTAGGTAACGTAGTCTAAGATTACATACAAAATATTTTACTTAAGCTGCTTCAACATAAATAACGGCACTTGCCGTTATTTATATTCGTCGACTAGCAAGATGCTAAAGCCGGAATAAATATAGCAGAGCCGGCGATGGTACATAATTACAAGGCGAGTCTACCAGAAACTATCACTAAAACATTCAAACTCTCAGCTTAACTATACAGCAAGCAATTTGCATTCTGGTGAGGAGTATGGAAAGAAGATGTTACAGTAAAAGAACAGATCATAATAACAGTTAATTAATCTAAAACCCTATAACAAAGTTCTGTCCTATTCGAAGGTGTTTTGCCGGCTTCAATATTCAACAGGTTAAAGCCTGATTGAAAGGATGAAAAAAAAAAAAATGCAATTGCATCTTCAGTATAACATTTGGTCTCATTGGAAGTTCACTTTACAGTAAGAGATGAATATTTTATTAATTGATGCCCAGTACCAATACCAAAGCACTCTCTTCATCTATCACCTATTATATAAATACTTGGCAATAGTTTCAACATATGGCAATATTTTCATTTTCAGGAAAGTAGTTAGATATGACTGTTATTCAAATCCATACTATTCGTAGAAGAAGGACTATTTTTTTGGCATAAAAAGGTCTCTATGTAAGCACAGCGAAAATTACTTGATATATTTTCTAATAGGAATTCATAAAAAATCAAATTATGCATATGCGATTACTAAATATGTAAATAATAAGATATTATTTTAAAATGCGACGTAAAGTAGAGAAAATATTTATACCTGGCGTCTAGAAACCTGGACCTGAGGATCATGACTGCTTCACAGGTGCTCTGTTTCAACTGGACTTGGATGGAGTTGAATTTCTTGTGAATGATCTGAACCATTCGCTCGATTTCTTTTGGCGTGATGGGCCGGGTGCGACTCTGTTCACGTAGCAAGTTCATAACGTGCGTTGTGAACTCGTTACACGCCTGGAAATAAGCAAATAAACACGTAAGAAATAGAAATTTACATTAAATTTTTACAAATTCTATGAAAAAGGAAAAAAATCTGAAGTGGATAGCATATAACTTCCTTGTACGGCCACACATTATACACAATTTTTACTACTCTTCATTTAAACTTATTTCCTTAAATTATTCTAAGTTAATTAACAGATCTCCCAGATCAAGTTGAAAATGACATCAAAAATTGCAAATTTTGAAATTAAATATAACGGTTAATTTTTGCAAGCACGGGAATCAAACTTCTTATTATAATTTTTTTATAACGAGCATAAAACTTCCCCAAATATAAGTACAGGAAAAGGAGATGGCATTAAAAGTTATAGTACTTCGTTATTTTTCAAAATATTTTTTTTTTTTAATTTCATATGAAATTTCACATTTCGCTATTTGTCCAAAAATAATTCCTTTTAAAATTTGACATCGCCAAAATATAAATATTTTCGTCATTTAAAAGACTTCTGTAATTGGAAGAGTGTGAGAGTATGACTACCACAAAGGACTGCGAAAATAAAGGACGAGTGAGGACTTTTAAGGGTGGGTATATACGTATATAAATAGTAACAAGTACAAGTAAACAAGTTGATCAATCGTAATAAATTGCCTAATACTTGCGCTAAAGCTGCGAAGTAATAAAATAATTATTTATTTTCTTATAGATTATTTAATATATTATCTCCTTTGAAAAAAAGTAGTTAGAATTCTATTGAAATGAAGTAACTCATTAGCATGTTTCAAATGAAATCCTGAACACATTTCAAATGAAATACTGAACATATTCAAAATGAAATCTTGATCATATTTAAAATGAAAACATTAAAAAGGTAAAATTAAAATTGAAAATGCAACAACAAACTACGTAACTACCGACTTTTCAAGGCGATATATACTTTTGGTATTCCCGATTGCAATAAAAAAGGGAGGTGCACAACTAGATGTTACAACAGTCTCATATACACATTTTCAACGTTCTTTGCTCATTCGTTTTTTGAGTTACGCGAGATATATACGTATGTACGTACCTAGACTCCACGAAAAAATCCTTTTGAATCCATTTTAGAGAAAAGGGCCCTTCAATGTGTTTGCACGTACGGAAAAGCAAAAGAATAATCAAAATGCATATTTTCGTTGAAATATGATACACGAAATTTCTCACGATTATAATCTTTACTTCGTACGAGGAAATAAAAAAATATAAAACAAATTAAAATAAAATAAACAATTACTTAATTAGAAAAAATAGATGTACTGGAAACAGACTAAAGTGCAAGGTATTAAAAATTATAACAGCATTTTTAATATATAAAAAAAATTATTTTCATTAAGAAGGTAAATAATTTCGCTCACTTAAAATTCCCCCTCTTTTGTTTTATCAAATTTAATCTTTAGATGGAACGAAACTCATCCCATGAATCTGAGCGTCATCTTACAAGGTATTTCTCCCGCCTTCTGGTGTAACGGTCAGCAAACTCGGCGCGTATTTCGAGAGGTCCGAGGTTCGAATCCTAACGAGGACATTGCTCATTTTTCAAACCTTCTGCTTCAAAAAATCCTAATGACTCTATAATATTTTATCTAACCCCTTTGCTCTTTACGAAAGAAATACGGTACGTGTTCCGGCACCTCCATTATCTTCAGAAGAAAAATACTTTCCATGATATTTGATCTCTAAATAAATTTATTGCTCATTTGCATGAATAAGTCAGCATAAATTTGAAAAGCAATAAACGATTAATTTTAATTTTAAATTTGGACTATTGGATCAAACCACACATACCCAGCGAAAACGTCCCACTATAACAATTTAAAAGCTGAAGATATTACAGTCACGGGCAGTTAAAATTATTTCATTTATTTCTTGTGCTAAAATTACTGTAGAAGAAATGAATTTAGGGCTGTAAAATATAACATTTACGATCTTATAATTCCGGAAGAAATACTGAAAACATATATGTACGTATAACTATCAATATGCAATCATAAACGCAACTATAACAGTAAGAATATGTGTAAAAGCAATCACGACATTCCTCCATTTTTCTTTGTTAACTATTTACTCATTTCTCAAAGAATTTATTCACACTGCGCTAATTCTGATTCTATTGTGATATTTCTATTATCGAAACGTGAATAAGATTACGATAAGATTATGCTATAATATATGAAAATAAAATAAATAAAGAGCTGTAGCTACTTAAAATTGAAAAAGAAAAATTCAAAAGGAAACTCTTAGATGCTTGAAAGAAAGATTCTTAGATAATAATTGAAGAAAATCTACCCGATACGTTTAATTAAATGAACGGCTTTACTTTAAAGTCGATTTTTGTCGTCAAAGAGGATATAAAATGTCTGAAAATTAATGATTTTTAAGTATTTAGATTTATTCATATAAAATGAAATATGTTTAATATTTTCAGATAGTTTAGCTTCACTTATTTTAAGAAACAGAAAATACTTATTCTTGTAAATAAATAAATAATTTTTAATACATCAGAGCAGAACGCATTAATAAGCCCACCATGACGGAGAGACAAAGTTTCACATGTTCTTAAACACCTTTTGATGAGAAAGAAATTAATTAAATAAAAATGAATAGATTTCTAATTAGTCAATTAAATTAAGTAACTAGGTAATATGAATGAATATAATTTTATGTACATGAGCGGATTTATAGCTAAGATTGGATGAAGTTAGGCTAGATTGTTTGAATATAACAAAGCTTAAGGGAAGGTACGCCTTCGCGGAGAAATTTCTAAAGGAAACTTCATTCAAGTTTCTTTATTCATATTCAAGTTATACATGGGGGAAAACCAGACCATTCACATAGACTATAAAATGAAATATGTTTGAAATTTGCAGATGGTTTAAAGCTTCACTCGTTTTAAGAAACAGAAAATACTAATAAATATATAAATAATTTTTAATATATCAGAGCAGCACGCATAAATAGGCCCATCGTGACGTAGACACAAAGTTTCACATTTTCTGAAACACATTTTAATGAGAAAGAAATTAATTAAGTATAAATGAATGGATTTCTAATTAGTTAATTAAATTAAATAATTAGGTAATGTGAATGAATATAATTTTACGTACATGATCGGATTTATTGCTAAGGTTAGATGAGGTTAGATGGATTGTTTGAATATAGCAAACCCTAAGGGTACGTACGCATTCGTGGACTACTTTCTAAAGGAAACTTCCTTCAAGTTTCTTTACTCATATCCAAGTTACACATGGGGGAAAACGAGGAAAACCAGCCCATTCATTCACCTAGGTTCGAACCTGTATCGAATTACGAGTATTTATCGGTCTTAAACATTCAGCCGTTGTTGGAGTTGATTTTTTATTGAAAAGCGTAAATTAAGTTCCTCAGTATATTTTTGTCTCTGTTATAAAATAATGAGACGAATGAAAATAAAATATTAAACATAAAATAATAATAAAAACCTACATTAAGCGATTACCAGCACACCAGAAGGAAAAATATTTCCCGTTGTGCGTATATATATATAGCGATTCAGTTGTGAAGAGTAGAGACATAGCAACATTGGTGACTTTTATGGCATCAGCGCTTTTCATGATACATAAACTTCCAATTAGAGGTTTCCCCGATCCTAAACCCCAAGGTTGAGCGGCTGGCTTAAGCAAAAACCAGTAAAAAGGCCCGATCGTGCCTTGGAAACCCATTAAATATGACAAGCATCATCCAAGTCGCGAGTAATCTCCCATAGCATTCGGGCGAAAACCGAAATCGATAACTGACCGGCCTACTCTCATAAACTCCAGTGGTCAGGTTTTATGATACAAGGATCCCTCCAGTTGCTGGCTTTATAATACTGCTACAACAGACTTCTCCAGAACATTTTTATCTTTACATTCCCTCGATTCTTATCTCATCCCTATACACTGGTAGATGGTGTTAACGCCGGGAGGAAGGGAAGTAAGGAAGGGGGCAGGGTGGGTCTACATGCAACTCCAGGTGGCTCCCCAGGGGGGATTTATATCCACCATCCGTAGCCGGTGTGCCGGCGTCTCCTCCAATTAGTGCTGACATAACTCATGATATCTCTCCCAGTAGCTGCAGCCATCCCCCTTGCTAACTAGTTTAGCCTTGCTCGATGCACAAAAGCCCTCCCCTTTCGCATGGCAGCGCAAAAAGCTAATCTAGGCTACATCAAGTGGCTGCAAGAGGATATTCCATAAGGCTTATGGAACACTAATCACATTCCGGGACCTGTGTTTTGTTTCACCACTGACAGCTACGCGAGCTCTTCTCGTGTGTGGTGCGGCAAGGCATCTTTCTTTTCTTCTTCCCTTTCCTCTTTGATGGTATGGTAGGAAGGGTACCTGCGAGAGATTCCTACCTCCTCCACCTCGTCTTCTGCGAGGGCATCAACGCGAAGGGAAAGTCTGAAGAAGGGGGGTGGAGGAAGTGGCGGTATATCATTGGTTCTCGCCTTTTCCCAGAGACCAGCCATTTTTCCAGATTTTGGATACGCTAATGGGGATATCTCGAGGTGAAAATTGAGGTCTCAAGATATTTTATTTGAAGAAGCCCCCACGGGAATGTAATTCTTAAAGAATACAGCAAAAAAATAAAAATTTCCAGCATGAAATGATATTTTAACACGAAATCATGAAGCTAACAAGAATACAGAAGAAGAACAACTTTACTTCCCATTGAAGAAGATAAAATTACATCCACGGAGAATTATAAGGACATGCACCATCATTAACAAAAACAAATTATATATTAAAGAAATATTTCTATTTAAATTTTTCAATAGCAACATTTTAAACAGCAGTGTCCTTCATGTTGTCCTATTCTAAATATGAAAACGTTCAATCTTGAAAATACAAATCAGTTATAATAATATAAATATGTTATAGAATACTGTTTCATATAATCTCTTATATTAAAATACTGCATAAACAATTTATAGTGTAATTAAATTAAATAAAAAAAATAAATCCCGCGAACCAGAATTAAATGCTTAATAATACTTAATAAATTATTAGACCTAATAAATTTCTAACTCAATTTTATTGAAAATGAACCAATTTTTTCCAGGATTTTGTTATCGATCAAAACAAAATTTACAGCTAACATTGGAAATGATCAAATTGCTATTATAACCGCATAATATCTGATCTCGTTTATTAAAATTTTAGTAATTTTTTAATAGTTCTGCTATAAGAAGGAATACAATTTACTATTGAAACGTAACTTATTTCTATAGCTTTCATATGTAACGTTACCATTCAGATACATATTCAAAACTTGTTCTGTTGCTTTGGAGGAAAAAATATCAGTTCGCCAACCCAAGAAGGACGAAAAACAGGTGGGCGGTCGTTAATAGAATTCAAAGCAGCACCTCTTTTAAAATCCTACATACATCTAGAAAACCAGCGAGCTTATTCCTCTACAGACGAGTCGAATCGCGACATGGGGCCCCCAGAACCATTAATCAAGATGAGGGCCCCGCTCGCAAAAGGCAATCATGGGCAATCAGGCCGCGATTGTTTGCGCGTGCCTATGCTCAAGCCATCCACCCTCTCTCTTTCTCTCTTCTCCAGAGAGAGTCGGTCATTAATCAAGGGGTGCTTACTAATGACGTCGACCAGAGGTCAGAGGGTTAACCACCACGTGGCCAGACTCGACACCTGCCGCTGATAGATTTCTGGGAGAAAGATGGCATTTTAAAACTTGCAATCTCTGTTCTAATATGTGAGGATAAAGATGCGCTCCTGATTTCTGGACACGCAAATTTCGGTAAACCTATCTTAAGAGACATGATGACCATGTCATGGAAAATTTGATGATCACGGAGTGACAAGTAATATCGGCAATATGTAAAGCAGATACTACTCAATAAACGAAACACACACACAAAAAAATGCAGCAATCTCCTGTAAAATGCAAAAAACGAGAAATATGAAAAAAAATAATAAAAAAAGGCAAAAGAAGCGAACTTCTTGCAAAAACTTATTATTACGAAGCAACTGACTCCAAAAGATATATCACCAGTTAAAAGGAATACTGGACCTCCCTTTTAGGTAAATGTAAGGAGACTTCGGGGAAAAAAAAAATTCCATTGTTCGAATTCGATTGACACTAAAGTTAACCTTTATTCTTGAATCGTAGAAAAAAATTTTTATATATATTTTAAGTTCTGATGGATTTTTCTTCTTTCTTACCGCGTACCTTCTTAGTGTAACTATAAGCACGTTCGACTAGCAATTTGAAAATCTGGAGTTCGAATCCCGGTGAGGGCAGTGCACGCTTTTTAATGTTTCCTGCTTCGAGAAAACAAATGACTTTACAAGTAACACCAAAACTAAAAGATGACGGACGATAATTGCCACCATCAGGATTTGAGGACTGCGTCTCCTCCTCCCTAGCTGCCCTTTAAGTAGGGAAGAATTTAAGGCATCTTCTCCTTGTTACCGCGTGCCTCCGTGGTGGAAATGGAAAGCACGTCCGGCTAGCAGTCGGGAGGGCAACTGTCTGAATCGTGGCGAAAGCCCTGCACAACAGGAAACAGGAGTTTCCTGCTTCGAGAAACCTAAAGACTCTTCAAAGTACCTAAATGCATTACAGCGTTAGCCTGAATGAGTTGAACAACATCGTAATTCAGTCTTAGGTGATTTGATACTTGTTCCAGAAGATAAGAAACCTCCTCAGTTAGTTCTCATTGACATCAGTTAGCCAGTCACTCAGCATGACACTGCCAGAGTGACGCAACGTACATATTAAAAAAAGAAAAAAGGGGGGAGAAGCAAAATCTGAAAGGATTCAGATTTTCACGTTCGACCAAAATAACTTTTTAGGTCTCTTTTCGTTCTCGCTGTCTACCAGTCTACTGTTGCACTTATTCCTGTCACTCCATTTCTTTTTGTCTTTTAAGCATTAAGCATCATTTTCTTCGCACTTACGCCATACACAATTCGCAACAAAACTGGGAAAAAAATTAAAAGCAGCATATATTTAGAATTCCTGATGTTACAGTTAAATGTTGTCATGTATGTTTTACATTTTTTTCAGTCTTTTCTCGGTTCATCATATCAATACTCAGTTTTCTTAGTAAGATGGCTTGCAAAACTTTTTTTTTCTGTCCTTTTATAATTAACGTTTTGTGTGTTAAATTTATTAATTAAATATCATATTCTTCAAACTTACCAGACATACAATTCAATTCAAGAGCAAAACCACGAAATATTTTAAAATAGCATATCTTTAGAATTTCCGATAGACAACAGCTTGGAGCTTTGGACATTTTCCGTACAGTGATGCCACTAGTCGCTTTCAAAACATTGAGTTCATTAATGAAAAATTAATTAAAGTTTTACAAAATATGAAAGAAAAATTTGAAATTCTCGACTCGGGCTTCCAGATGCACATGTTCGGGTGGAGGACTACGTTATTCAAATTCAAATAGCCGTAGGTAGCGTCGTTTTCTCACGCACCAAGAAAACATACATACATGCATACATATATGTACACTCCCTTATTTAATTTCTTTAAAAATAATACAGGGCGATAATATTTGGTGGCAACAATTTGAAACTTGATTGACCGTTTATAGTGGACGACGCAAAATCTCGTTTCGAGACTAATAGCCCGTTCGGGCTAACGCCCTTTTGGAATAAAAAGCCACTTCAATCAAATTCTGGGGAAAATTCGAAATAATAATAATAATAAATCAACTTCATACATATTGTGGTTAATATCAATGCAGCCAGCCAGTCACTCACCATGACATTACCAGTACCATAGATAACACAACCACATCAACAGATAGACCAAGATTCATCGAAATTCTGTCGCTCAATCCAATCCAGCACAGTGTGATATTCGATCGCCTACTGATGGAAAAGACGAAAAGAGATTCACAGACACCCCTCCAAATCAATCTATAGAACAGCCATCAATGAGGTTGCGCCCCGTATTATTCATTCCCTCCCCCCAACAAAACATCACGCATCTCCCGTCTCCTAAAACTGCAAACCGTGAAAATTGCCAAGAAAGGTTAAACGCGGCGTCTTATAACGATGCAGCATCACGCTTTTCTAAGCACGGAAATAAAGGTGCACCAAAAGTTCACGGAGCTATTCTTTTAAGGAAGATTCCTCTCCACCTCCCTGCCACCGCTCATGGACTCAATGCCACATGGCGCTAACGGAGCGAATATCACGGAAATTCGCTCACGCACAATGGAAGGAGCAAAGGAGGGGGTGGAGAACATCAGATTAGCAAGCATAGGGCCTAATGGGTCTAGGCAACTAATGTAATGTGTGGGCACCCGGCTTTGTTTAACCTTAATCTTTTGTCTGAGGGCTGACAGCCATGAAACGCAACGTCCGGCAACCCCTCCCGACGAGAAATTCTTTGTTCATTCACACCAAATGGCTCCCTTATTAATTTGTCCGCTTGCTGAACTTTTAATTGGTGACAATATGCATCGCCCGATAGAGCGCCACGCACAAACATGGCGAAGGCATTGAAATTTCAAAACCATCCATTTTATCATGGTGTGTGCTACACTCGCGGCTACACAATCGCACGGTCACTACACAGATAAAACAATTCCTGCTCTTTCTCTCCCTCCCAAAGGCTTTTTTGTTGGGAGGTCCATTGTGCTTAAATCGTGCCCGAAACAGACAGGATTCCTTGTCTTGCCTGTGTAGATAATGAAAGGGAAGGATATCCTATTGTTAGGATTTACAGAACGCCGCGTATGAGATCTCGACAGCGCAAGAGAAAGGAAAAAATGTTACAGAATAAATTTATTTATTAAAAAAAAGCTATATATATATATATATATATATATATTGTAATTTT
>KK117308.1:485736-519430 GCA_000611955.2 Stegodyphus mimosarum | reverse complement strand
TTGCTTTGGGGACCCAGAATCACAATGTATAATGCTTTAAAAAAAAAATGGAAACTGCTTTGTTCTTAAATTAAACATTAACAAAAGGTTAATCCCTCACTTTCATTTTTTATTATGTAACTTTTTAGAATGGAATTAACTACTCCTACTGGGAAGGGAGGGGTCGAAACATTGTTTTACCTATTTTTGTTTGAAATGAAGGAATTTATGTTCAAGACAAGATAAAATTATCGAATTTAAAATCCTTTGGTCCACAACTGCATTTCAGTTTATATGAAAAATCACTGCACTTAAGTCTGAAAAACATCTTCTAAATTAGCTTTTCAAATCAAATTTGAAAGACAACTTTATATATTGTATCAGCGTGTTTAGTTTTATCTCTTATTTAAAAATTGTACGAATTTATGTTAAAGGATTGAAGAATAACTCTCTCTTAAGTGTGAATCGTTATTGTTATGTTGTGACTTATCTCACCATACCATCAGAACAAGCCCACGAAATTCATCGTGGCAAAAACAGCAAGATTGCGCCTGCCGTTGGCAAGAGCCTTGAGCACCGTACAAGTGACAGTACGACTTCGCTCAGTTCCGCCCCTAATTTTGATGAAGAGAGCACCGGGAGAACCTCCGGTGCGAGGGTTTCTCACCCACCTCTTAATCTACCATCAAGCTCTCCAGAGGACATTCGGCTTGTCGCATATTTAGAGTGCCTCCATACCGCACGGACACCATACATTTACAAACATCCATACCTTCTACAAGATTCGAACCCGGACCCTTCGGAATCGCAGTAGGTTCCAGAATCTACAAAGGAACAGAGTTGCCCAGCGGAAACTGAAAACAGTAATTGACTACTATATTAGCAATTATTCTTCTGAAGCTCGAAGATAGTATCCATAAAGTACAAACTTGTGTCGTATATAACACACATTAGGTTCTAACAACGTCATTTCTTAGCATAGTCTTTTAGAATGAGACATCGCACCTTCAGTACGGCATTAACTATTCTTGAACTGGCACATTTATTAACCTGAAGACAGATTACTTGCTCTGCAAAGCATAGCACTATGTACGTTAGAACTATATGCGCTAGTTCAGTATGTCAGCAACAGAGTATGTAATACGTCAGTTCAATATGGAATTTTCTCTTTATACAGAGCCAGGATTTTATACACAGATTTTGTACTATATCAGAATGCTGTACTGTATCTGTAAATGTTAATATCTTTTTTTTTATAGTACCTAACCTTTACTAAGGATAATATTCTTCATATAAACTTTACTATCATGATAAAGTATATGTATATATGGGTGTGTATATTTGTGTTTGTGTTGTTTTTTATATGTATTTATATTTTGATTAACCGTTCTTCAAGTGCCTTGTATGCACATGTATATTTCTTTTTTGCATTTAATAAATGTCATCTGCTCTGCCGGGGCGGCCCAGAGCTGCGGCCTGGCAGCTAGTGGTAAACTCCCGCTGGGTTGGTAACCAATTCTGCATGGATATAACAAGTATACTTGGGCCGGAAGCCAACTCAGCGGTTTACCTCCCCTAACCACTATACCGTGTGGGCGGCTCAGTGTGAATCGTAATCGAGTTCAAAACTCCTGAACATTACTACGGTAATGTACCTTCTTGGTTCATGATAATGTAATTATAAATAAATTTGCGAATCTGCTCTAAATTGTATCTAATTCTCTTACCAATACTGAATACCCGCGGACGAAAAAATTAAGATTTCAATTCCCATTCCTAATAAGATGTTTTCACAATGACTTTTTTTTATTTTTTCAAAATTTTATGTTATTTTCGAAAATGGTATGAAACAAATTCGTACTGTTTAATATTCAGTCTAGATATACTGCAAAAGAAATGATAACAATAATTATAATAAAAGTTAGATCTTGGAAATCCTTACATATTACTAAAAATGCCTGGGTACTACTTAATCAAGACTTAATTATATACATAAATATGGACTTCCAAGAATTTACGAATAATAATGTTCACTTTCTAGGCCTTAAAAGTATATAAGTGAACAAAATAAAAAGTGTACAAAAACGAGCAATTTTCAAAAGCGATTACGGGAAACATTTAAAATAAATAAAACATATTTATCTCTGCGTAGTACCTAACATATTTTTCGCTTTATAAAGTAAAATCTAGCGAAATTTTAAAAGTAAAAGAGATAATTAAAATGACAGTTAACTTTTATTTAATTCATTTTTATTTTTCTTCTTCCCATTTTTCTGATTTTAGTGTTTCTGTGTAATTTTTAATTGAGAGATTCAAAGTCATAAAAGATAGGAGAAAAGGTAGAATTTCTAACAGAAACAGAGTAAGAATAGCCGTTCGATGTAAATTTTTCCTACAAATACCCTGAATCTGCATGGCAATAAATTTGCTGTAATATTTTAATTTCCCTCATATATATTAATTGTACTCGCAGTACGTTTGTTAAAGATAATTTATGAAAGAGGAGAGACAATGCAATATCGTTTATAATGCGCAAACAATACTATTTTATTATTCCAGCTATTAAGTAATATTTTCTTTACGGAAGCAGAAACGAAAAAATAACGAAAAGTATGATTAATAGTAATAATAATAATAAAATATGCTTAAATATATTCTATCGCTCTAACAGAGATTTGGCGGGGTTTTACTTTTAACCACTTTTCTTAGCTTTTTTTTTCTAAGTTTTTTTATTAAAAAAAAAAAAAAAAAGAACCAACCTGTTCACCTTTCTGTAAGCGGGAGGAGGAGAGGGATGAAAAAATGAAAAAGTAACAAATCGCGGAAGCCGGGCTTTATAACAATGCACTCTTGACGCTTTACAAATGACGTTGTCTTCTACCTGACACCGAGCGCAGAGATCTCATCCCCCCCGCCCATCCCTCCATCTCATCTATCCTCGTCTGGCCAATCAGCACCCACGCCTTGGGTGAAACAGGGGCGGCAGGGGGAGAGAGAAGGTCAGACCGACAGTCATGACAGATGACCAGCGAGCCTGGGCTGACAACCGTACATATTCGCGCGAGAAAATAGTCCACAGTAATACACTACAACAAGTCCCCTCTTTTTTTCTTTTTTATCAAAGAGCGAGGAGCGTTAAGTTTTATGAAATATATATACGAACTCCTCTCTTCTTGTGCCTTCCCCCAACTCCGACTCGACATTGTCAACCTAATCATACCGCCCTAAGGTAGTCACACGTCTTTATAAGAAAGAGGGAGGGAGACAGCGACTAATTCATTAAAAATGGCCTCCCCTGGTGTCCTCAGGTGACTATGCGGGATTCGTGCACCCCTCCTAGCCGCCCCTGTACCTCCCTCTCTCTTCTGTTATACCCTGTCCTGCGGGAGCCATCAATCTCTAAACCAACTTAATATCATTATCGTCGAAGCCGCTACTTAAAGTTCAAGCAGAAAAGGGCTTGAATATTTCATGGAAGCGGCAAGGTTTTAGCGAAAAGAAAATCGAAACTATATTACCCTTAGCGCCTGCTTCAGAATCTTTTCCACCCCTTACTCCTGCCCCGTTTTATTCGGGGAGATACCACGACCAAAAATCTCTTCTGGAATATGCTTGTTCCAACTCTCCCCCCTCCCAGCCCCGACCAAGAGTTTTGAATTATGGAGAAACCGGCTCAAGTCATCTACATTTCTTATATATTGAAGACAACATTGAGTTCTGACACCTTGTTTCAGTAAATTCATTCAAATGCTGGTATGAATTTGAGTAAATTTGATAGAAAGTTTTAAATAAGAGACTACGTTAATATTTTAGTACATAAAACGATTTTGATGCTCAAACTGTTTGCAAACTGCAAAGACTACAAAAGCAATATCCTATACATAAGAACATAGCAACGAAAAATATTTTCGGTAAGGTATTAAAAAGGCTAAATGGTAGACAACGAACAATGGAGATGAACAATAATAATTGAGAAATACAAATTATCTCTGCAAATACATTACAGTGTCGTAAAACTTAAGCGCACACTTTCGAAAGCTAAGCAATATCCTTGTGAATAGAAAAGCGATACTTATCTTTTCATTGATCCCTTAAGTATTAAATCAGGAACAGTCTGATGAAAGTAATAAAATAAATAAATTAAAACAAGAAGAGAAATAAAAATGAAAAGTCGATTATACAGGGTGGTCACAAAAAAACTTCCTCCATATATCAGCCCTAGCGACGTATCCGCTTAACCAACCAAAATGAGATTTCAGACATTGTTATTTGAAGGTATGTGTTACAGACTGTGGTGATTTTAAACAGTAGAGCTTTCACAATTGCGGTTACAGTGAAAACATTTCGAAATTTTCGAATGGCAACACCTACTTTTTTCCTGCACAAATTGATCAACGCATTGAAAAACCTTAAATGACGATGGAACAACACATATATGACGAAAAATTGATGTAAGACACTTGCAAGGAAGAGCACAATAAAGGGCCAATGACAACACAAGTGAAGAAACGGAAACAAATATTTTTGAAATTGCAAAGAAAATTAATTACAAAGAGGGAGAAATCTGTATAACTTAGCATTTTATGGTATCTTTCAATTCCGACCATAGATTTCAGATAACCACAGAATTTGAAATCCAACGGAGTAAAGTCAGGGGATCGCGGTGGCCAAGCAACTATGAAGTTCCAGGGGGATAACAATGCCTTGAAAGGTTGTTCACGTTGAAAAACTTGTAAAAGTTTTTTCCCTCTCCTGTCTTATGTTATTTTTGGTCCTTTACAAATTCTCTTCTTTTCAAATGTTTTACGGCTGCAGTTTTCGTTCTGAGTGTGTAGTTTCAACGTCATTTGCGGTTTTTCAGTGCACTGATCAATTTACACAGGAATAAAGGTGGGTGTTGCCATTAAAAAAATTACAAAATTTTTTCATTGCAACCCTAACCGTGAGAGCTCTAACGTTTTAACTAGTGACAATTTCGAGCATATGTCTTCAAATAACAATATGTGAAATTTCATTTCGATTGATTGATCGGATAGGCTGCTAGGCGTTCTTATATAGGGAAAGTTTTTATGACCACCTTGTATATAAACTGAATTGCATTAAATGCGAATTTCAGATAAAAACCAATAATATTTGATCATAGCTGCCCCCCCCAAATAGAATATCGATTTGAGATATGAGGCAACAAAATAGGAGATCGCATGATCAGCAATAGGAAGAATGATATGAATAAAAACAGGGAAATAATGATATTTAAAATTGGCAGATAAATTAAAAATCTCGCTGTGACTCATAAACTGCATTGATTTCTATTCATAGTACTGTACTCAAACATGTTACATAATATGTTTAGAGCACAAGATTGCAAAAACTAATTTTAAGTGTTTGTCTAGACAATTCAAATTCTACTGACATTAAATTAGTAACGTAAGTTAATACGATTTCACTAATTCCTTATGCATTGCAAAGATCATGTTTTTCTTATTTAAAATACAAATGAATAAATAATTAAAGACATATATTTTAACAAATTTGTAATGTTTACGTAAAGTATTATCTTAGTGAAGTGCATTTGAAATGTGTACTACTGTATATTCCGCGTGAAGTAATATGAGATCTGAAATAATGTAATTATGTACTGAGCCACAACGTCCACAATACCTTATAATGTTATGTGAATGAGGAGTTTGGTTTATTTGATTACGATAAAGCACTCGAGGGCTATCTGCCCAAGGATAAGGATGCCTTTCGTGGAGGACTTTCTAAAGGAAACTGGCTCAAATATACGTTACACGTGGGGAAAACCATACAGCCTGCCCGTTTGCGGGATTCGAACCTCCTAGATATGCAGGGACGTGAGACAATACCATCTAACGTCTTAGTAGAACGATGGTGTCTCTGTCTCCCACCAACTGTGTCCCAACCAATAATAATTTGGAATAATTCATATTCATATTCTGATTATTTCAATGCATAAAATGTCTTTAAAAATTTAAATTTTCAAATCATAAGCGTGTAGAGACATTAGGTATTTAAGCAGAAATCGAAAATGAGCAATGCCTTCACCGGGACTCGAACCACGTACCTGTGGAATACGCGCCCAGCGTGCTGACTACTACACCACGAAGGCATGCGAGGAAGGTGGGAGAAATACCTTATAAGGGAAACTGTTACAATCGCTCTACAAGACCAATCAGTTTTAAAGATTTCTTTCAATACGATATAAATATAAAAAGCAAAATTAAGAAAAAGTTTAGAAATAGAGCAAATATTAAAATTTTTTTCAGAAAATTAAGACTATCTTTGGATAATTTTCAGCACACTCTCTGCTAAGATGCTCGGTTCCATATTGTTTTCCCATTCAATTTATAAAGATTTACTCTGACATGCAATTACCACTTTCGCCAACGGTATCTAAGAGGTTTAATTAATACTAATGCCACGGAAACAATACATTACTGAGCTCAGACTTTCAGGTTAAGTGTCGCATTTTGCTCTCCCCGAGCTTGGATAAAGAGGAAAATAATTTCTTTTTCCTGATTTATTGTCACTTTATTAGTATTCCAGTTTGTGAACCTAAATTTTACCGGACGAGAAATGTAGATATTTAACAAACAGCTCTTTGGTACAAGGAAGTTCAATTTATCACAAAATAAATATGATTAATTCATGTATAGAACCATAAGAAAAATTAGCAGACATTAATAAATACTAGCTATGTATATGAACATTATAATGAGCATTATAAAACGGACAAGATTATTGCTGAAATTTCAAGCTATTCTCTAACCCAATACTGTTACGATAAAACTGAATCTTCATGACTGAAGTTACAAGATTTCTAAGTAGGTTTTTATAAATTATGTTACTTACCGCAATATTTCAAATGGAGAAAGTGAATGTTTAGCACATTTAAAAGATTCCCTACCAGTATTGGAATATAGGATACGGTAGTATCAGGGCTAAATGTAATATTAAAACACAATTAAATGTTAATGAAGAACAGAAAATTTGATGCAATAACACTGTAGAGTCATTAGGTTATTTCGATGCTGGAGAAGTGAAAAATGAGCAATGGCCTCGTCGGGACTCGAGCCACGGACCTCTCGAATACGCGCCAAGCATGCTGGCTATCACACCACGAAGGCATGTTAAGAACGCGAGAGAAATACCTTATAATATCACAAAATTAATTTGAAGCATGATCTATAACTACAACAAAAATTTATGAAGGCTTTAATACCGAGACAATCGCTCGAACTTTTTTTAAAATTAAAATAATACTTGGTTTCTAAAGCAACAAATTAGATATTGGATAATCCGTGATCAATCTCTCTTTTTATATACATTACTGTGCATTACTTTTTATATACATTACTGTGTTACATTTTATATACATTACTGTGTGTCTCTAAATACAGTACGTTTTAGAGATTAGTGTGCTTAAGTACAGTATGTTTTATACATTAGTGTGCTTAAGTACGTCACATTGGGGGGGATTCCTTAACATAAATAACAGCTTATCAAAATATATTTTCATTTTTCTTTCTCTGGCAAATTTTGCTTTACTCCTTTTTAGTAGATGATTTTTAATTACTATGTATACTGAAATTCCTCGTAACAAGCACCCAATTAACCAGCAGTATTAAAATTATGGCCCTATTGAAAGTGTAGATTTAAATTCCAAATTAAGAGGAACTCTGTTAAACTAACACTCTGTTAAAAAAATTTGGGTTAAATAGCTGCCGCCCACCTACTACTTTGTATCTTTCCTGGAGACATATAAAGAAATTACGTTACGTAGTTGTGGGTGTAAATTGAGGCTTATGATACTCATGAATGACGAATCGAGAGACAAAGATTCTTCTGTCTCGTCAGATTAAAGACAGGCAAAAGTACAGGTACTATTTAAACAGGTAGAAGTTTAATGTTAGTAAAGGGAAAATGGAGATTTAGATGTATGTAGACAATATTGTTCTCGTCGCACTCTCCCAAGATGACAACGAAATAATTGGACATGTACTGGGAAAGGAGGAAGATAAGTAGGCGTGGTATGAAGACAAAGATGACACGAGGAGTACGAAAGTTACATGGAACAACTGACGAAGAATTTAAAGAAATGTTTATCGATATCCATACAAGATATCATGAAACTTCATTGTATACGCAATGAATTTTCAACACTAGGGCGATAATCTTATAAGCAAGAAGATTTTTAAAGTTACACGGCATATGCTAAGAAATAAGAAATTTGTAAGTTTCAAGTAATAACAAAAATCGTAGTTTTAAAATGTTGTTTAAATTTGTTTTTCTGAAATATAAATCATTCTGTGTGCTTTAATTTTAAATAATCTGGACGATTTTTAACATTATTTATATAATTTTGGCTAGATTAAAAACAATTCCGGCGAACTTCATATGCTGCAATTTCTGCAAATGGCATTACAAAACACGAGCAAGTAAATTCTAGAAATATACATTCAGTTATCCGGAAAAACTTCTTATCCGGTATTGGCGCCTTCCCGTTGCTGCCGGATAAAAGGAACTCTCTAGTATAATAAACTCTCTCTAACCGACGCTTGTTTACATTCTGAGAAATCTGAGAACATTCAAAGGCGATCGTCTTAGAGAGAAGGTCCGTCTGAAAAGGTTCATTGTATTTCCGATGTCCCATTCACATTTGTCATCTTGGTGTCACACATTTGCCAACTCAGTGTCTTGATGACATTTGTTCACAATGTCAGCTCACATTTGGAACTACAATACAGAAGTTGTAACATGGTCCTGTCGAGATATTTTGAATTGAATGAGATGGACATACTTAGAAACAGAGTTTTGTAAACAAATTATAATTCTTTAGAAAGGATGGCATAAAAATCATGACAACATACAATTTAAGGAATTTTACACATAACTGTAATACAGTGAAAGTAATATTTACAATTACAACAAATCTCGTATCAGTCATTCCCCACATAAATTTATATAAAATGAAGCTAGTATGTAAGATATAGCTACTTAGATAGCATCAAAAAAATTTCATTTAAAGATATACACTTACTAAACACTATATACACTGACTTTCATTTAAAGATATTCACTTAAATTGCGTAAAACAATAAAATTCAACAAAGAATGTACATAAAATTTGTGTGAACGTTCTATTGCAATCTATAACCTTAAATGAACAAGGGCTGCCATCTTGTATTTGCACTGCATTGAGAAGACTGTGAGCTATTCTCTTTCGTGCAAAAAAATTCTATACAAATGATGGTATTATACCAGAAGAGTCAAACACTACTCATGAGAAATTTATCTTATACGACATTTTTAGACTTACCCCACTAATCGCTTGAACACACAAGAAAAATCCACATAGGCCTTTCGCTGCATTGAAACCACAAGACTTAGCAGGAAATCTGATTACACCCTCTTGCACTTGCCTCGAATTATTATTGAAATGGCAAATTTTTTCTTCCCTCCCCTCCCAACTAAAAAATCTACCGCCCTTATTCACAAGTTAGTGAGGGGGTTGCGGCAGACATAACGATTTTCCTAAAGTGGGGTGAAAGCAGAGAGGGCTTTGCAAGATAGAAGCTATTTTTTTCGATATGGAAGAATCGCTGGTAGATAAGCAAATATAAACACTTTAGGCTGCAGAGTGGAGACAAAATACTTTTCATCTTCAGAGAGTGTAGATACCGTTCGAAACCGGATGAAAAACTGAGATTGTGGGGACTCGCTAGGAGAAGAATGAAAGCAATCAGGCAAGATTTGGCAGTCCAAGTAAACGTACTTATCGTTGAAAGAACCTGCTATTCAAATGAACACAGATCAATAAAGGACAATAAATGCAATTACCGAGTTAGAGTAATTCAACAAACTGAATAGCTGCAATTTTCATAAATGTCCGTTAAGAAACAAATTTACATAATTAAATTGAAATCTGGATGTTTATTACTTAAATTTAAGTTAACGTAATAATATAAATAATAGGTTATTATGTAAATTAAATGTTTACAACTTGTCTCAGCTTAAACAAGATTTATTAGTTTTAAAAAAAAGTATTTTTTGAGCCCACATTTGTTTGGCATGCAGTTTTTTTCTAAAAACCTAATTCAGTGAAAAGGGGGGGGGAGAAAATAAATAAATAAATAATTTTAAAAATAAAAATAAAAAATTTTAGTTGAATAAAAAATGAAGAAAAAAGTATGAAAGCTTTCGGATTTTATGTTATGCCCAAACCAGCGTTTACATACATAATATACATGCACATTTCAAGAGCATGAGGCAACGCCCATTTGGGCTAAAAATGTTTAAAAGCAGCATACTTTTAGAATTTCCGATAGACAGTCTCGCGCGCTGGAGATAACAGATTTTTTTTTCGTACTATGTTGCCATTGCTCGCTTTGAAATCGTTGAGTTTCTTAATCAAAAACTCATAAATGCTTTACAAAATACGAAATAGATAGTAAAACAAATTCCAAATTCGGGTTTCCAGATGTCCATATTCGGGTGGAGACGTACGTTATTCAAAATTGGATGGCTCTAGGCCCCTTTTTTTTTTCCCCACAATGCGAGAAACATACAGACATTCATGCAGATCTTCATTATTTAATTTCTTTAAATATAATACAGGAAAATATTTGGTGGCAACAATTCGAAAAGTGAAACGCCGTTTTATAGTAGATGATGCAAAATGCCAAAACGAAATTAATAACCCTTCTGGGCAAATTGCTCCTTTGGGCTAAAAATACATTCTAATGGTATTTGGTATACATTTGTGATTCTATAGAAAATATATAAACTGTATTATATGATACTGGGTATCTTCTTCCCCATTCGTACTTTACGCAGGGAAAAATGTAAGATATCTTCCCCATTTTTATCGAGTGCCTTCGTGGTGTAATTTGAAAGCACGTCTGGCATGCAATCGGAAGGTCTGGAGTTCGAATCATGCCAATAGCATGGCTGATTTCTCGTGTTTCCTGGCCTGCGAGAAATAAACCTAATGATTTTATGAAGCATCTTATAACGTCACAGAGATTCAGAATCTTATTAATGTCTTGGTTGATCATAAATATATCGTTATTCTATCAACAGATAAAAAACAGAACATTCGTGATTTAAGAACAGAAATGCTATGCGATATTTATATTTTTATAATTATTTAAGATTACGAAGATGAGCACTTTTCCGACTTTCGAAGACAGTGCGGAAGAAAAAGACACCAGGTACCATTTGTACCTTTATAGTTTTTCAGAATTAATGATTTTTACCATAACCCATCTATAAAAACCAAAAGTCTTTTATAATTAGTCCCCAGTACTTCAATAATTAAATAACCTTTACGGATTCATTGAAGAATATTTTAGCGTTAAAAATGTCAGATTAATAAATTTTAATACAACGGATACTTTGACTCCTTTGCTCACGCATAATATGAGAATTAATACAGTTGTACTACAATTTTGCAAGTCGCCCAGACGGTATAGTGGTTAGGGGTGGTAAACCGCTGAGTTGGCTTCCGACCTAGGTATACTTGTTATATCCATGCAGAATTGGTTACCAACCCGCCGGGAGTCAACCACTAGCTGCCAGGCCGCAGCCCTGGGCCGCCCCGGCAGAGCAGACGACATTTATTAAATGCAAAAAAGAAATATACATGTGCATACTTGAAAAACGGTGTAATCAAAATATAGATACGTATAAAAACCAACACAAACACAGATATATACACACATATATACATATATATTCCAAAATAAATAAAAGTATATATACTTTCACGCATATTCACATATATATTCATACATATACTTTATCATGATAGTAAAGTTTACATGAAGAATATTATCCTTAGTAAAGATTAGGTACTACAAAAAAAAAAAAAAAAAAGATATTAACATTTACAGATACAGTACAGCATTCTGATATAGTAGAAAATTCGTATATAAAAGCCTGGCTCTATATAAATAGAAAATTACATATTGGACTGACGTATTACATTGCTAACATACTGAACAAGCGTTTATAGTTCTAAAGTACATACTGCTATGCCTTTCAGAGCAAGTAATCTGTCATCAGGTTAATAAACGTGTCAGTTCAAGAATAGTTAAGAACAGTGGTTAGTTCAAGAATAGTTAAGAACAGTGGTTAGTTCAAGAATAGTGGTTAGGGAAGCCTACTACGGTATTGAAAAGTCCGGGTTCGAATCCCCGAGAAGATATGGATGTTTGTAAATGTTTAGTGTCGGTGCGGCATGGCGGCACTTTAAATATGCGGCGACCCGAAAGTCCTCTCGTGTGGATTGGTGGGAGACCCCGGATCTCCCCGGGGGTGCCCTCCCTCAAAATTGGGGGTGGAAAATACGAATTTAACTTCTCTTCGGAGCACGCTCTGGCAACCACACATTCCATGTGATAATAAACACAACAACAACAACAATTTTGGAAATTATCAAAATTTTTAAATACCAAGACTTGCATATAGAACGACGCAAACATAAGAAACCTATAAGAGGTAAATACTTCTAAAATAAATAGCAGTTTCAAATACTGAAACCCTCTTAGAGTTGGACATGGAATCTCCGGTATGTAGTCGGTATGGAATCTACGGAATATTCTAACTGTTTCACTACAACAGCATATGAGCGGAATATGTTTAATTCCTTACATCCGGTATTCAAAATGGAATTAAGAAGAAACTTTACCTTCATACTTCCACACACACAAAGTGATTACGATTAAGCGAGCAATGTTAATATAGTATCGAATTATTATCTCTCATGACAAAGAAATATTTATCTCATGGCAAAGAAATATTTCAAAATAAAACGGCAACCTCTCGGAGTCGATCACATGATCACAAAAATGCCAGACAGGACGTCGCACAGCACAACAACACGGAAGGAAAATCGTTAATTTTTCACAAGTTCAACGGGGTGATATTATTTACAATGCAAAGATACAAAATGCATATTATATACAGTGTAAAATGAATTAATAATTGAAATCAAATAAATGCAATTCAAATTCACAAAAGATAACGGGACTTTTTTGCTGAATACAATGTTAAATGATATCTATGATTCCATCCTTCTTTCCTAAGTGGACGAAACCAGCAATAGTCTTTTCCAGTTCTCTTCCACACAAATGAAATAACTCAAATCCTAATACTTTTACAGCGGCTTCTGGGGAAGACAACGGGATAAGTTGGAAATAACGAGAAAATAAAACACTTTTTCTCGCCGGCAATATAAACTCTTTTACGGGAGCTTTATTTAGATTGACGCGAAGGAGGATGAAAAAGAGAACGCAACCCCTCCCCCCCAAAACTCTCCCAATTTTTTTTTTATTTACTTACCCGATCGACTGGAACAAGACATAAATAAATAAAAAAGAATCCCAGTAAAACTTCGTAGGCGCCCTCACAATTAACCCCCTAATCTCCGGCCCAGCGCGAAGGGAAGGAAGGACAGGAAAAATTCTTGCAGGAAAACGGGAATTTTGTCGCAGCTGCAACTGGGATCAGGGAGTGACAGGTTGTCGCCGTGTCCTGTCAGCTTCCGATCCCCCCTTGATCCCCGGCACCTTGTGAAGAGGTGATCCCCTCTTGTCACGCTTTTAAAATCTCCCCTTTCACCCTCCTCCCCAAGTCCGAAACAAGAGACTTAGGTATATCTGCCCGAAGATGAGTTGTTTGTTGGTTAAGGCGCTTCCGGGATAAGGAAACCAGGAATTACGCGACACGAGAATTGGGTAAGGAGACAGAAATAAAACTTGTCAAATGAGAAAAGTTGAACGCGTGAATATGGATTACCCGCGAGAAAACAAAACGAATGATTCATAACGGAAAATTTTCGTGAGCATGGAATGTTCCAGCCGTGGAAGCGAAATACGTTAGGCATTCGGAAAGATCTTGTTGCAGCTACCAGACAAGAACAACTTCCGTTTAAACATGAATGCAAATTTACGTAGGAAAATGTGTATTAAAAAAACTTCAGGTATTCGAAACCATATCTGAGCACTGCTTTTAATTTGAGCAATAGATTGCCTAAATATTGTCTTTGACGCAGTCACGATTTCTAACGTGTCTCCTTAGTATCTTCCAATTGCCCAACCGCACCACTTCTTACCACTCCGTCTACTGATTACAACAAGCAGGCGATGTCTTAAGTAAAGCGTCCTATGTGAGTTTTGTTAGAAATTAAAGAGTTCGAAAAGCCAAATCAAATTGACCATAAATTTCAACAACAAAGCAGTTCATTACAGTAAGAGTTTTATGAGATCACATAAGAATTTTTTTTTCATTTAGCCTTGAATAAATTCAGGCAAGATTTGGGGGTTAAGTTGTTTGAACGTGGCAAAGCAACGAGGGCTACTTGCTTGAGAGGAAGGGTGTCTTCACAGAGGACTAACGAAAATGCGCTCGTATTTACTTTACACATGTGGAAAACCACAAAAACCAACCATGCAGCCAGCCCGCTCGCCTGGAACCAACGCTCAGGGTATTTCGAGAAAAAAATTGCTAATTACTGTTAGCTAATGAGTTACCATTTACTAAGGGTAAAATTTTCTTTATTTAAAGAAAAACACAGAAAATTTGTAAAATAATATCAATATCATATTAACTTTTTGCCACCTGGTGTAAACGCCACGAATCCAAAATTCTGCCGCCCTACGCGGCCGCACCGTTTTCACATGCACTGGCGCCGGATCTGCTAGCATATACACATTGCACAAAAAAGGGGGGAGGGCGAGTTCTGTATCTTCCGTTCTACAGGACTGATTGACGAAATTTAACTTGTATTTTTTATGTCTCTAAAGCGCGATTTAGGATACATATTAGATTTATACATAGCACTGTTCTAACATAGGTATTTGGATACAAAATCGGACTTTTTTTAAATGATACAACTATTTTTTCCCTCATACTTCTGTTCTACGCCTTAAATTATGCCTAAGTATTAAATTTTGGAAAATCTGATGAGAAATTTTTAAATTGGTCTAAGCGCATTTCTTTCAGTTTGCGCTATTATTCACTTGCCGAAATTCTTAATTTATGGTAACCAATTTTCCTTTCTCTTTCACGGTGCACGAGCGGAATCAAAGATTCATCGTTCATTCTTTCAAATAATTTTAAGAAAGTGCGTAAGCCATATTTGGCGTTATTATCGCTTATAACAAATATTCTAAATTTCAAAACGCGTCAGTATATAAATTTCTGTATATCTTCAGAAATTTTGAATAAAAAATTCTAATGTTTTGAAGGTATACCTAGGCGAAATACATCTACTTTAAGACGATGGCAAAAATTTTGTAACTTATAATTCAAAATTGTTTTCGAAAAATTTATAAAAATTACTAAAAAAATATGAATTAAAAAAATCAGAAAATAGCTGCGGGTTTTATTTGGATTGAACCTAAATTTCCAATTGTGAAAGAAGGAATTCAATAAGTTTAATAAAAAAAAGAAAAGAAAAGAAATGTTAATAAATACATGCCATATTCAATTCACATTAAGGCACTAAAATTTTGAGAGTTATTTTTTAAAAAACAACTCTCGCTATTTTTACAAAACTTCGTACTTTGCTATAATTCGAAACGTTGAATCGAAATATGGTAAAAAAAGGTATTTCATTCCAGAAAAAGTCCAATTTTGAGTCAGAATATCTATGTTAGCAAAATGCTATATATAAATCTAATACATATACTAAGTTGCGCTTTCGAAACATGAAAAATGCAAATTAAATTTCGTCAATCATCCCAGTAAAACGGGAGATACAGAAGAGTCCACCCCTTACCACAAAATATTCGATTAACCTACATCGTCCTTCTTCCTACAGCAACTATATAACACCTTCTTTTCTACTTATTACTAATAGCACACTTGCCTAGATTTTCCACAGCTCCTGATTCGAATTTTCATCTCATCTATTAACATAATTTGCATTGCAAACTTTAAGAAAGCCATCTGCTAGAATATGAATTTGTAAAAAAATACACAGCGTTTTCAACATAGTATGAAAAAACATGAACCAACAACATGAAACAAACACGCGTAATGTTTTTAAAAAGAGGTTAGAAAACATGAATATACGTTCGAAAAGAAGTTAGTAAATCTGCAGTTGTTAAAAAAACAATCACCTTTGGTCTCTCGATCATTCTTTCTGGGTTTTCCCTTTCCCTAATTAATCAATCTACTAAAGTCTTTCGTACTCAAAGAAATCTTGCAGGTCTTGTTTAACTGGTCAAGAATGTTTGCACATTTTATCTCATTCTCCTTCTGCATTTTCCTTCAAACGATAGTGCTAAATATTCATTATGTCTAGGAGAAATGAACCAATACGCACGCCTAGAACTGCTTAAAGAATACTGAACTTGCTATTTGCCCCCGTAAATGCAAAGCACCTTTCCGTGTTTTTACTACAATACAAAATATATAAACCAAACAAATATTTTAAAAGCAGTAAGTAAGTTTTACAATTCCAAATCTTGATGTGATTTAAGATATAAAAATCACAGAAAAACAATGATAAGAAGTTACTTTTAGAAATCTACACATCAGAATAGTAACTGAAAGAAATTTTATCTCAGTAAGGCTAATAAGAAATTCAGGACATTTTACAGAAACGTAAAATTAAAATGGCAAAATACACTTAATGAAATCACAAACACACGCAAATTGGTTTACATGTCTTTCCTTTGCGTGTTTTAGTTTTAATAATGCATTCCGATGACAATACCAAATATAATACTCAATTCAGAGCTCGAATTTACTACTTGTATGCAAACAATCACAAGTAGGTTTACTGACAGCAAATATGTTCAAGTTTATTCATTCCTTGAAATGCTTAATAGAAGGTAGGAAGTTTCTAACAATTTTAAATACTTACAGTTGTAAATTAAAAAAAAAAAAAAAATTATTTCTTAGAAACTATCTGAACGTGGTATTTGCTTTATCATGAGCATCTAACGACTTGCGTCCTTCTTTAGACTGAAATGCGCATTTAAGGCAAAGTTTGCTCAACAAAGAACGCTAATCTAATCCAGACCTAATAAGGAAAAGAACCCATAGCGTTGATAAAAACAAGACCCCCTTTAAAAATAATGATTAGCTTTCAGAGAACAAATTCGAAAGCATAAACTTCTCCATATTTTTATACGAAACGGCAACAAAATCAAATATAAATAGGAAGCTCCAAAGCCATTTGCATTCTTTTCTCGTCCAGAAACAAGGGAGATAGGCAACGGGCGGGAAATTATTTATACATGGAAATAATCCATGCCGAGAAGCTTTTAAACCTTTTGAGGAATACGGCGAGATTCGTTTCAGGCCTTTCTCCACGAGAACAGAAATGAGTTCGGCGAAGACCGTGAAAAGAGCGACCGAAATTAAAAAGCTCTCTGGCGCGCCTGAAGAATTAAAAGCCGGTAAAAGGAGGCTTAGAGGTGAAACCTGACGAAACGTTGGGGCACCGATATATCTGGATATATGTAGATATATATATCAACCCCGAGATAGATTAAAGTCGGGGAGCTTTCTAATTGAGAAAGGAGCCAAAAGCCAAGCAGCCCTCTCCTTTCTAATTACCACGGGTGGAATTCGATTACGGTGAGTCTCGTCGCAGCACAGACCATCCCCTTCATAATTACTAGGTTCTGATTGGCATTCCCAAGTCTCCTTCCATTCTCTTCTTTTCTCTTCTTCTTTCTGTCCTTGCCTATTCCTCCTCTCCTCCGGAAAACTGGAAAAATTCTTCAGCGCCATAAGCCGCGATGGTGACTAAAGCCGTGATGTTTTCCAGGGATATATATTTTTGGGGACCAAGGGGTTGGGATTTAATTGCGTGGGCTTAAATGGAGGCGATGAACTCGATGCAATCGAAGCATAATCTTATTACGCGATGTGAACTTAGTGAACATCTAATCTTGTTAAGAGCGTTTCTAATACACAAGAAATGAATATTTCTCAGGGGCTTAACTGAAAGTGACTGATTACGAAACTGCTGCCAAGTTTTCTCTGAGAGTTTTTCTGGTATAAAAGTGAGATTTGATTAATTATGTTGACATGAGATGATTATTAACCAACAGACAGATTAAAAATATAAGATTTCTCTGTTTTTTCAGGACGAATAATAAAAGATCAATCTATACGTGCACGTATAATGATAAAGCAATTAATCCAATTCTTGTACTAGAAAGAGGTATAAAACTGAATGGAGGAGTGAAAAGTGGCGCATTCCATTCCTTTTTAACAGAACATACTTACGTTTGAAAATTCGTTCTCGTACATATGCGATGCATAATTGGTATTAACACTAGTTCTTTAATACATACGTGCATTACATGCATACTAATATTACTGGAAAACAATGGAATAGTAAGTCTTTCTATCGCATTTAAGCGAAAACTACATAAATAATGCTTGAATTATACCTTGCAAATTCTAATCACAACGCACGTTAAAAAAATTTTCCAGTATAAAACTGATCAATATAACTCCCAGTATTAAATTTTTAAGAAATTAAATATATATTCATCATTATTAAAATCAGTTGATAGTTCAATACAGAATAAGCAATACATTTCAACTGTTAAATGTATGATAGGTGAAATGTAGGATATATTAAGATTCTGCATTATGATGTAGTGTGGCGTGTTTCTTAGAAGCATGTTTATGTGATTAAAATGTATTTTTAATTATAGCTAAGTGTCGTATATTAAGTAACTTGCAAATTTTCAGAGAATAGAACAAACATACTATTGAGATAAAAATTCTCAAATGTAATAGATGTCAAAGGCTAAAACACAAAATCATTAGTTATATCAAATGCATAATTTTTTTTTTTCAACCGGCACTTCTGTTTTAGAAGCTCTACGAAACTGTTAAAAAAAAGAAAGGCATCGCAAAAGTGTACCTGATAGAATTTACGCTATAACGTATTCTCTTCCTTCTTCTAGCATGCCTTCGTGATGTAACGGTAGCACACTTGACGCACATTCGTATGAAAACGTAAAATGTCCTAACCGCTTCGAATCCTGGATAGGACACTGCACAATTTTCACTTCTTCAGCATCAAAGTCCAAATGACACTACAAATGGCGCCCGAACTAAAAGTTGGTGGCCAATAATTCGTCACCACCAGGATTTGGTGACTGGGTTCCCTAATCTCCAGTCGCCCTTTAAAAAGCGGAATTCATAAGGTATTTTCTCCTTCTTTCCCGCATGCCTTCGTGGTGTAACGGTAGCGCACTCGTGCTTCGTATTCGAGAGATCCACGTTCGAATACTAAGCCGATGTAAAGTCCCATGGACGCCTCGACTTAACAGCAGTTCTCAAGAGGAATATCGAAGGAACATAGCAGAAGGGGCGCGAAAAAAAGACTCATATGTCGAAAAATTGAATCCGTCAGCAGTAAATAAGGCTACACTAAGCTAGAACAGAAATAAGGTGAAATCATACGTGTGGGAAAGTTCTTAAGCGTGAGAATAACCATCTCATCCAGGCAACTTGATGAAGAATCTGCAGAAAATGCGTTTCAAATAATAAAAGCAAAGGAAAATGAAATGGACGAAATGTTAATTCAGAAATAGAAATTGAATACATTGAATAAAAATAACCACGGGAAATACAATTTACCAATAAACTAGCCCTCAGAGGGAAAAACTTCGCATAGTAGAGGAAGGGAAAAATTATGCGAATGGTTTTAAAATTTCAGAACTTAAGTTTAAAAAGCCAGGGAGGAAATACGCAAGGAAGTACGGTATTTACCTTATACACGGAAACTCCTAAGCAGCCAGCCTATTTGTAAACTTGAATTTAAATCAGTGCTCAACGGTCTTACCAGTTAACCACATAGTTTATAAATAGCGTTACGTTACGCCTACACTAGTATTATGTATTGCAGAACACACAAAATGGCTGTTCCAGTGGACTTTACCAAAAGTTAATGTAAGAAACTTTTGACGTTTTGAGAAAAATTCTTGCAACATAGAATATCCAAAACAAAAAACAGCGATAAATTTGTATGAATTAGTAAAATCAATGGTACACTATTGTAACACACTTAAAGTTATGCACTAAATTATATACTTAAATGATCTTAATTGCTAAGCTATACCCTTCTCCGCCGATAATTTAACTGCATAGTGTTCCTAATAATTATCTTCGAAAGTCAGGCAATTATACCAGATACTGTTCACTAAGAATGCAATTAACTACTTCCGAAATGTCCTGGACAAAATTTATTAAATCACGCGAAAAAGACTAATATCATTTTGATAATTAATTCTTAACTGTAAATAAATTTATCTTCTTGTTAACTAATTTAGAACCCCCCCCCAAAAAAATTGAACTATTCACATTCATATATACACTTTAATAATGAATATATGAAATATCCAGTCCTTAGTAAACAGCTACAAATATAAAACACAGTATTAAGCCTATATATGACAGGCTGCGAAATTTTTTTTTTTTTTTTTTTTTTTTTTTTCATTGGCTAGTTTCGGTAATTGTAACCTATACAGTGAAAAAAAGAAAGATTGCAGAATGGGCCTAGAGCGAAAAGTTATCACTCATTCAATTACCTCCTGATAGGGATAGATAGCCGAAGCATTTTCAAATTCCAGCCTCTTTAAGACATTGACTGATGACAAGGAAAACATTTATGATGCAATCATAACAAAGAATGTTGCATAATAGTATTTAAATTTGTTTCCCTTCCTGTCTTGTAGCTAATTAGTAATTGATAAAAGGCACACGAGAGGCAAATGCTATTTGAAAGCGTCAACCAAGCATCCGAGAACGTATCATCTAGGACATGCGCAATTCGCAGTCAACAACAAAGCTAAGAGAAAGATTTTCCACTTAACCTCCAACCTCTGCAGAAAATGGAAGACTAGCTATTTTCTGGTGGCTCAACCCATCAGACAACCTGACAGAAGCAAGTCTCACTTGTCCAGGATGAGAATGTGATCACTCTCGTGCTGTCAGACGGCTCGCGGAAGTTGTCTTCTGATGACTCGACGAACCAGAGGGACAATACACTGACACTGTAAAGGGGGTCTTCTGCTGACTATTCAGTACATGCTGCGAGATTCGACACTATTTGTGATGAAATAACCAAAACCGTGCCTGAATACTAGAAATGGTATTTTGCAAATGACTTTAGCAGAGTGAGAGAAAAGCTGCAACTTACGTGAAGTAAGGCACAACAGAAGCTTATTCAAGAAAAGTTGTGAAAGAAATAATAATATATAAATCTTCCGTATTTAATATAATTTGCAACTGCAATTAGTCTTAACTTAATTTAAGGAAAAAGAGTTTTAAATGTAAAATGCTAAATTTTAAGGTGATAGATTCTATAAATTTAGTACTAATACAGAAGCCCTACAGAAATGATATATAGAATCATACACCACTCGCGAGTTTTGAGTCACATATACAGGTATTAAAGCAAAGATGGTGAGTAAAATTCAGACAAAAAAATTTCTTACAAAGTATTACCTAAGTCTGAAAATAAAGGTAAACAGATAAAAAACTAAGGTAACGAAATAATTTTAAAATCTAGAAATGGTATTTTAAGGTAATTTTAATATAAAAACTAAATTGAAGAAATTCATACACTTAAAATTATTAATTAACAGTATTCACGGAAAGCCCCATGATGAATCAAATCCCAAAATGAATACACTGACTCTTCAAAATGAAATTAGTTGAGTTAATAGAAGACTCCTTCCTTAAAGTTTAAATTGTGAAAATCGTATTTTACTACATTTACCGTAATAAAAATTAAATTGGATGTATGCCTTGACAAGAAAAGTTTGATAGAATTAAAAAAGGTTTATAGGTTACAGCTAAATAAAGATAAAATTAAATAGGTAGAACTAATAAGATAGAATTAAGAAGGTATTTTTTATTTAATTAATTGATAAAACCAATATATATACAAGAATCTGCATGTGATAAACTGATATTATTGAAGAGCTGAAAGACTGTGCTGAAGAATAAAAACTGTTTGTTTATATGATGTTTTAGGCTCTCCTTGAGCTAAGTTTAAGGTTATTTGAATATGACAAAGCACATGAGAGCTATCTGCCTACGGGAAGGATGTCTTCGTAAAGAATTTTTTACGGGAAACTGGCTCGTATTCACGTCACAATGGAGAAAACCACGAATAATAACAAAGATGCAAACAGCCCATTCGCCTGGCAGCGCACCAGGGCGCAACTCCCAGCATTCAAATGTCTACCCACCGGTGGGGTTTCTCTTTGAACCAACAGTATAGCAATGAAATCTAAAATTACATTCGGCGGTTCCCCTTGTCCCACTGAAAAATGGAATAACACGTAATATAATTTGCTGAATAACCAACGTTCAATGATAAATAATCTGCATATTCTGCAGTAATTAATGCGAATGCCTGCAAAGTACCGTGTAAACTGCAGAGACATAAAATGTGAAAGAGTTTTCAATGACTATAAGATTTATAATTTTGTTCGCATCTGCTAATTGTCAGGTGACAGTTTCTCCTACCTTTCATAACATCTGATCTGATATACCACAGAAATTCAACTTCCTTTCGAGGGAATGTATGAAACGAAATTACACGTTTTTACGTTATTTGCGGGAACTTGATATCGATCATTTTAAGCTTTCCGAAGTCAGTAATGATTTCTATAGTTTTATTTTCCTATATATACGTTCATAAAACCAATTAAGCAGAAGTGAATTTTGAAATTGTTTATATAAAAAAGGAGCATTTAAGGTTGATAATGTTGCTATGAAGATTATCGTTCTCTGCAGATCACCATCCAAATACCAGGGACGATAATTATTGCATAATACATTTATTACTTTTTATTAAGACGAATTAAGGGGGAGAAACTGCCATTTTAGGTAAAAAAAAATTGTGAATTGCCGCAATGTTGTAATTATTCATAACATATTTCAAAGCTTAAGCCGTATAATTATAGCATATTTTATTTATCATTAAATTTTATACAATAATAATATATATCTTATCTTTTAAAATCTGTATTAAAAAATGTTAAATCCTCTTCTAGAAAAAAAAATCGAAATCTTTTTATTTATGAGAAAATTTATCAAAAATTGTGTATATGCAAATGTGTGTGTGTGTGTGCGTGCATACACACATATAAAAACTTATACAGATTTAGTGTTGTAACTTTATACACATCGATGCTGCTTCTACTTTAAATTAATTACTTGCATCAACAAACGAACTTTAAATCCACGCATTTGGATCTAAATTAAATGTTACAGCAGTTAGATGCAGAGAGAACATTTTCATTAAAAATGGAAATACAAATAAATATAAATAAATGAAAATAAATTGATTTTCTTAATTATCTTATTGAGTTTAATGCATCGTTTTAACTTCACCACAGTATTTCCCATATTTTGCCATATACAAAAAATTAGGGTAACTGTAACGGACTGAACAGTAACCGAAATCGCACAACACAACATTTTCAGCGAAGGTCATTCTTTACATTGTTACTAAATGCAATCATCTGAAATAACAAATATTTTATTAAATTTCGTTTCAGCTGGCAAATATGAAAATGTACAAAAGCATATTCGTCTTAAATGGTTATACTGTTTTTAATAATCTTGCATTTGCAGATGCATATCAATTGAGCTCATTTGAAAAAGTAATTAAATAAAAAAAAGGGGGAGGGCAGTTTTGCAAAGAATTTTAAAATGTTTACTGATTTAATGCTTAAATCAATTTAACGTTAAAAGGAAAAATAATACACGGACTTTAAATTGGGAATTTGCTTTCAAACTGTGAGATTTATTTTTGCTTAAGCAGTTATTTTACGTCTGGAATCTTTACTGTCAATTCTCTCTTTCCGTTTTCCCGCCAGAATGCAAAATAGTTCGAGTGTAGTTAAGTAAGGGTTTGAGATTGTTAAGACAGAGACCTTTTCGAAATCCAAGACCTGTTACGCGCAACATATTTCATGTAACATTCATTAAGGCTCTGAACGAAATTCTGTAATTGCTCTGTGAAGTACAGTTCAGGCAGTACAGCCTCAGAATAACACAGCAGTATCGCAGTAAGTTCTGCATCTTAAAGGCCAAGTTACTAAAATTGGTATTCTAGATAAAAGTACCTGTCTTCGACATTGCATTAGTTCTTGCCGAAAGCTAAATTCATGCCGGTGAATTCCAAGCCAACTTCGCTATTAAATTGCTCTGTGTAGCCTTTGGCTATTAGATATTTAAATTTAGCTTTATATTAGAATTTCTGATTTGCGTTGCTCGCCAAAAGTACTGGTGGATTTGTAAGCACCAGCTGTGTCTTCTGTTCTTTCATTTCAGTTTAAAATAAAGGGTCTTTTACACCCTTCTTAAGTCTCTGTTGTACTTAGACATCGCAATAACTCATTTTATGTCTATCAAAGGTTTGGTACAGTAGTGAAAAACGTTAAACCTTAGAAAGTACTCTGAAAGAAGCAGTTCATAAGATTTCAAGCATATTACGACCGTAATTAATTGTTCTTTATTTGTTAGGTTCTTGGCATTTACTTCTGATTTTAATTTCACTTGGAAGTTGTCGACTGGATTGAAGTCACTGGATTGCGCAGCTCATTGCTATTTCTGGATCGAATTAGAAATCAGCCATTTGTTTACTACTCGTGCCCGATGACCAACAGCGTAGTCAATGATATGCAATATATCTACATCATAAAATGAGACGTAACACCCAATAACAGCAACAGGATGCTTTGAATAGCGACAGGATTTGAATATTGCATTTTATCAATGTCGTATGAACATCGTCGCTACTGAAGGTCAAAGAAAAAGCTGCCTCACTACTGTAGATGAATCCATCCTCGACTCGTGATGCATCCATAAACCATCCTTTACGTCCGAGTGGCCACTGTAAAAGCCTGATTTTATTTTTTATTAATTCTGAACAGGTTTTGGTGGGTTAGCAAGTCTTTTTTTCCAGTCCAAGATATTGAATCTATCGGGAATTGCGCATTAATCACTTATTTCTCAGTTACTTATAGCCATCAAAAAGGTCATCCGAGCTCAAATGAATATGGCAAAGATAATTCACAGGATAGCTTCCAATATGGTTTAAATTTTCTACGCAAATCTTCCAATATGTTAGTTATATTGAACGGACTAATGCCACTATTAATCACCTAATGACGTAAAATACGTTTTATAACAATTTCTAAGATGGATAATCCTTTATAATGGATATATATAATATGGGAAATGAAATATATGAGAGAATTACTTAAGGATTGTAAGAACCATGATCCCCTACCCTTCCAGTTTTTTTTTTTTTCCTCTCGACAACAAATAGGAAATTTGTCAACTTTCTCAATATATATATATATAGTAATTTTAGAACATGTACATAGCATTTTGTATTTTGAACATGCTTTAAATAACTCCCCCGCCAAAGAAGAACCTGCATAACGTACGTAGATAGTGTGTCAAAAAAGAAATGTAATCACACAATGTCATGCAATCCAATCCGCGGAAATCAAAGGCTAGAGAACGCTACATCGAACTGAGTACCAGGTAGCAATTTTTTATAGCCCATTTTATTTTCCCCTTCTCTTTATCACACATTTTTTTAAATAATGATAACGTTTTAAATGTGTAAAATATATTGATTATTTCACCCAACTGTCTTGGAAGGGATGCATTATTTATTACGTATCGAGTTTTTTTTACTGTAAGGATTCACGAGAGTTTTCATATTAGTCTGTTTTTTTATATTTATCTTAAATATATATATATATATATATTTCACTTGTGTGGGGGAGAGAAAGAAGGGAAAAAAGTCCTACATAAGTTTTGATCATTTCTCATTATATATACATATACAATTTTTATCTGAATTTTATGCTAATATTTTGCATTTGCTTTCTTAACAGAATGAGAATTCTGGCCCCAGAATTTAGACATCTGAATTCTCTAATTTTAGCACTGCTGTTTTCATAAAGAAAGACTACAAATAAAAAGATATCTCCTTAGAAAGATCTTTTGACATTTAATTCCTACAAGACAGATACACTACCATACAGTGAACAGACTGAGACCGTAATCACTTCATATTCAGTAGATTCGGCAGGTGGCAGCTCATAAAATATTCTGCTACAGGTTCATAATAAACAGCGCGCTGACCCTTTTGACAGATTGTCGGCGGATAGCAGAAAGTCCAATATATATCCATGGGATAAGCCCCACTATAAATCCAGAAAATATGAACGTCACTCCGATTAAGCGAATCCCAGCTTCGTGCACATTCTAGCCGATCCCCAGGCCAGCGAGCCAACTACCTTGAAAAGCCAACCCAAAAGTTTTCGTAATTAGTCGTCACTGGGGCAATTTGTATGCTAAATAGTGGGGCTAACCAAATTGCCTGGACCACTTGCTACGGGAGAGTTAAGGCCCCAGCAATTACTGTTCGCAATCCATCAACCTTTATTACTTAGGTGCCTCGGCTTATTGCAGTTGCTTCCCCCCTACCCTTTCCTACCAGAAAAGCACGGTCTACGAGCTTTTGTGCGAAGGTACACAAACGGAGAAGCTTAATTTCTCTCATGGTAAATAGAAAATACTAGCACCCGACTGTTTATGGGGACGGAAGAAAGGTTGGATAATATATCTATAAGCCCCCAAAAAGAAGTGGGGAGGGTTGAAAAAAAAGGAGGAAGAGATGGATGGCCCGGAATCTTTCTAATTGCCTAAACTTTCGAGTGAGTAAACTAATGAAATTATTCAGCGGAATCGTTTATAAGGAATATCCAGGGACTCTCTGGCGGCTGGGAATGGAAGCTGGAGGGATGTAACGTGTGTAAAAGAGAGAGAATTTACTTGTATCTTTTTAAAGTGTCGGAACGCTCACTCTTGATGTAATGAGAGCCGAAATATTTGGAGCTATTGGGAATTAAAAAAAAAATTCGCGGAGAACTGAGCAAAAATAATGAATTTATGAAGATGCGAAAGAGAAACTACGACATGGAAAAACCGCGCAAGTAGCTGCTTACATGCATCTCTAAGTACCACATTAATTTTTCGAATTTTCAGCTAATTTGAAGCAAAGCAAGCACGGGCTTTTAGTTTGGTTAATTTCCACACTACACTTCTTTACATATTACATCTTTCCGAATGCGAGGATACAGGTTATACGAATAAAATTCAATGGGTGTGCTTATTCGGAACAAAGAAGTTTAGTAGATATTTGCAGTCACCGAAAGTTGAGATGGGAAGGTAAAAACAATTATGAATAGTCTCGAAAAAATATGAATGCTTTATAACAACCAAATTACATTACACAATTCTTCATTAAAAAGTAAATATAACCATTAACAATTAAAAACCTTTTAATTTAATAAGGTAATAGATGTATTAGGCATTGTGCAGCGTCAATAAAACAAACTTCTCATACAATGCAGCTATCACATGGAGCAAAAGAGAGAGAGAATTCTCTAAAATTTATTCTATAATAGCTCGCTGGGTTTCTATTTAGTATTACAGTATCGAAAAAGTATTATCTTTATTGTCAGCATAGCATGTATTGTTACAAAGTGATACCAGTACCCATGCATTATATAAAATCTTCTTGCCAGTGTTTTAAAGCAATAAAAATTAGTAAATGTATGATTAACTATTCGCCGCCCAGATGGGAAAATGATTAGTGTCTCTCACTACAAAGGCCTGGGTTCGAATTTCAGCGAAAGCATGGATGTAATTTGCACGTCCCTTCATAGGAGGCAACGGTGACCAACCTATTAGGTGCCTCCATAATAAAGAGACCGTCGCTTCCGGCCTTAGTGGTGGCCAACGCCTATAAACGGGCTAGAGCCTGCCATTGGGGGGGGGATGATTAGGTATTCTTATTACATCAAATATAATCAATAAAATAATGACACAGTTCGTTTGGTAATAATCATACGCCATATCAATATGTACATTATAAGCACTTATACAGTTCCAGTGATTCACCACATTCCTTTCCCTGACTACTTGTTTTAGTGGTGGTGGGGGGGGGAACTGAATTTTAATGAAATTAATAACATGCTTTGAAATTTGTTTTCGAAGAGCTTTACACAAGATAATTGATAATTATGGTAAGACGCTTTGTGCAGCAAAATTAAATTCAGTTGCTTTAATAAAGTGAAAATTTTCGTTACATAATTTCTAATTAAAGTTATAGTAATTCAAAATTAGGAAGACAACAAACTTTGAAAACCAATATTGAGTACTCTTGCAGCATTAATATTGATTACCACCAAGTTAAAGAGTTTTTTATACTAGTATAACGTCTTCAATTGAACTCCTTTTAGTAAAAGTTCAGCTAGAAAAGCTGTATAATAATACAGATTAATTTTAATTTTTTAGCTGTATTTAAACCGGTAATTAATTTTAATATTTTACAATGGCATAAATGCCCATTATTTAAATTTACACATATACTGAAACGATTAACACCTTCATCCCTTTTAGTAAAGTTTCAGTCAAAGGAAGTTTTGATTAAAGAATTCCTTAAAACGCTAATTTAGAACACAATAGATGATAAACAAATATATAATACAATAATGTGATATACAACTGAACTTCAAATGAAAAAAAATACAGTATTTAAAATTTTATTACAATGCCGTCTTTAGAAATAAGACAAGACTCACGATAAAGAATTCTTACCTGTTCGTACTTCTCGAGCTCTTGGTGGTATATTTGGCGAATCTGGGCTAATTTGGCGCGGTAGTCGGAGTGTTCGATGGCATTTTCCGATTGGGGACCACCGCTGGACGCCGCTGCCGAAGCGTTGGCGGCCGCGCCAGCACCACCGCCCTTCTCCGGACCAGCTACCCCTTCGGCGATTAACATATTGTCCAGCCTCATCAGCTGAGGATCGGGGGGTTCTTCTTCTTGTGTGTTTCGTAAACTTAGCACTAAATAGAAAAAAGAAAGCCCTTTTAGAAGATATTTAGGAATAAAAAATAAATTTCAATCTCAAAGACTAATATTACAAACTTAATGATATTTTACTATGGTTAAGTGAAGAAAAATGAATAATTTACATATTTTAAATGCTGTTTCAAGTAAAGATAGTTCTTTACTTCCCTGCATGAAGTAAAAGAAGTATTGTAATCCAGAAAAATTTCGGGTATCATATTTCAACGGAAATGTAAATTTTGACTGTTTCCGAATGCACTTGGACGATTTTTCTGCTTGTTGTAAAATGGATTTAAAATCGATTTTTTCGTGATATTTGTACGTGCGTACGTGTGTATGTGTCTTCCATAGCGATTAGACGCAGAATGTTGAAATTTTGGGATTGCTATAACATCTAGTTGGGCACATCCTTTTTTTTTTTTTATCGCAGTCAGCAATATCTAAAGTGTGCATATATGTATACCCACACCCCTTACCCGCTTTAAAAGTCCATACCTGGCCTTTATGTCTTCAATCATTGGTCGTAAACATATGCTTCCAATTGCAGAAGCGTTTTAAATGACGAAAATATTCATGTTTTGGACAAATTTAAGAAAAAAAAAAAACATTAATTTTGGACGCCGTCTCTTACTTCCTACACTTATATTTGGGAAAGTTTTATATTTATTATTAAAAATTAAAAGTAGAAGAAGTTGACTCTCGTACGACAAAAACTGACCGGGGTCAAAATTTCAAATTTTCTATGCCATTTTCAACTTTTATACATAAATAACTCGAGAGATCAGTTAATCAAGCTAGAATAATTCGAGGAAATAAGTTTAAGTGAAGTGCAGCAAAAAATGTATATAATTTAATAAGGTCGTACAAGGAAGGTAACGTGGTATTCGCATCAAATTTTTTACATTCAAATGCTCATCTTCTCTTTATACATTTAACTCTGCCACATTATATACATATTCTCGTTCTGTGTTCTCGTTCTTAACGTTCTGTGTTTTAACTTTATTTATTGAATATCACATATCACTAAGGCCGCATAAAATTCGATTCAACAGCAAAATCACAAAATATTTAAAAAAACATATCTCGTATTTTCGATAGACAGTCTCGTGTGCGTTTTGTTGAGTGTACAGTGTTGCCACTGCTCGCTTTCAAATCTTTGAGTTTGTTATGCAAAAATTCATTAATTCATTCATTAAATTCCCCTTCATAAAATATGAAATGTAAAATTCGAACTTCCAAGCGCACATGTTTGGGTGGAAGGCTACGTTATTCAAAGTTCCATGGCTCTACGTACCTTCGCTTTTTCACAATGCAAGGAACATACATACAATTATGCAGATTCTTCAATATTTAATTTCTTTAAATAATACAAGGCGATAATATTTGATGGCACCAATTTGAAAAGTAATAACGCCGTTTATGGCGAACCGACGGAAAATCCCTTCGAGATTATTAGCCCTAAATGGTTGAAGGAATTATCATTGATAATGTACGTTCATCAAAAATCAGTTAAGATAAACCATACATCTAATACGAAATACAAGAGGAAAAAAAATAGAGTAAAAAAATACTATACATAAAAAAGCACAAAACATAGAAAATTTAGCACAGATGAAAGCAAGCGAATCTTTATGCTTTCTTTTAGTCAGAGAAGGTATTAGCAGTAAAATACATTCAAAGGATAAAAAGGAGAATGCAAATATTCGTGCGATAAGAATCTTTATATTTATAGCTCGTGTCCTTTATGCTTTTATACATAAATAATTCATGTATACATGCATATAAAACGAAGTGGAAAAAAAAAGAGAGAGAGAGAGGCCGACAGAGAACATGGACTCATGATAGTTCAAAGACTTGATCGCTTGTAAGAAACAAAGCCCATACGAAATATCCCCAAAGAGAAACGAAATATGTACCACCCAAAAGACTTAAGGATTGCTTCGGAAACGCCCACAAAATAAGAAGTCCCCAATGAATCACTGCTTCATTAGGGTAATAAGAACCACGAAAGAAAAGGAAATGCTATACAGAAACTGAAGCACTTACGCGCAAAACAAAACAAATATCCAAACAACAGAAGTGAAGCATTGCAAGAGATAAAAGCAAACGGCGAGTACAATTTCAACAACTGCACCACTTCTAGATGCAGAAGGAAGGGCAACGCGGGGATGGGTGAAATCGCGTGCAGATGGAACTTACTGCAAAAATGCACGGAAGAGAGCGAAAGAACACGAATTAATATTTATGTGGGATCTTTTTCTCGCACCCCCCAGTCCGCAACCCTAATAACGTTCAGAAACTTCTCATTCAATTACGGGCAGCCGTCGTTGATGGTTGTGGAAACTGCCCTCAACCACGCAAAGACGTGCGCAGCGCGGCAAATGCGCCCGAACGATGTTCATTTAAGATACAATTATCACTAATCGATGGCTATCACTTTCGGCGAATTTAAATGTTAATCATGATGGCTGAGAGGCGGAGGTCGGGCGAGAAAGAGAGAAGTTTAAGTGACTATTGTTACAAATTATGAAATACTTCACTCGACGCTTAGCAAGGGAATAGCGCAAGATGTAATGAAGAACTGAAGCTAACTACTTTGACTGTACAGAATGATGTAAGAGAATATAACGAAAATAATCTTCTTTATTTATTCACAGCGTACATATGTATTAGAAGCAAAGAGCATTTTAACAAAATATTTCTTCAGGTATAGATGGTTGTAGTAATAATAATTAGGTGTATTGCGTTGTGACTTACCTCACTTGTCTGACAGTAACATCAGAACAAGCCCACGAAATTCATCGCGGTAAGGACAGCAAGATTGCGCCTGTGGTTGGCAAGAACTTTGAGCACCATATAGGTGACAGTACAACTTCACTCAGACCTCCCCCCCCCCAATTTTGATGGAGAGCACCACAGATGTACGGGTCCGAGGGTCTCCTACCCCCTCTTCCCCTACCACAAACCTCTCGAGAGAACTTTCGGCTCAACATATATTTAGAGTGCCCCCATGCCGTAAGAACACTACATTTACAAACATCCATGTCTTCTCCGCGATTCGAGTTTGAGCCCTTCGGTACCGCAGTAGTCTTCCCTAACCACTATACCGTCTGGGCGGCTTTAGATTAAGTTATTTGTTACGATAAAGCATTCCGGGACCATTTAACTGTACAACTCATTGAATGGCGAATATAGCACACAGCAACTGAAATACGTTCTCTACTCTAATTCAATAGTTAAAGTAACAACAAATGAGAACTGGCAAAAGAAATTATTTAACAAGTACATGTTCAACTACAGATGAACAGCAGCATTTATCGTACGATAACAGATGTGGATGATATTATTCACGACTTAATTTCAAAATGGGGAAAAAAAAAGAGTATTTATAAAATATTATGTTTTACGCAGAATTTCGCAGAATAAATGATTAATTCAAGCCGTTCATGTGATAAATATCATTATGAACTAAGAAGATTAATAAAAAAAATATATTTATTTGTCTGTTTCAAGCTTGAATTAGGTTAGAAAACAAATATAATGTTAGTTAACAGTACGGAGGTTGAACCGAGGGAAATCTACTCAATTTCCTTTTATTCAAGCGAGTTCGTTCAAGCTATTTTTCACAGATATAAAGCGTAATTAATAGTTTAATCCCTAAAATGCTTTCAATAAGATATTTCAGTTCTCGTTACAGCTTTCTTTTCTTTATTCTTTTTTTTGGGGGAGAGGGAAGGAAGAGAGATGAAATTACCATGATACGGTTATGGACAGATTCATGACGCATACCATGCGTGAGTTACGAACAGCTCCAGAATATGAATAACCAAGTTGTACTCTGAAGCAATTAACGTCATTCTCTCCTTCTTGACCGCATCTAGAACGGCACCCTGGAGAAGACTGTTATTGGCCACAGAGACTAAGTACACATTAGTAGTAACATTACGATCAGCTCTTTTACTCTTCGTCTCATGCCGTTCTTATTCCAATACCAATGGGACTTCATGAGTGTTGTATTTTAAGTACGCACTCCGTAAAGATACTATAGACACAAACTTAGATGCTTTATCCGAGATCCGAACTCGAGCCCATCCACTTCGCAACCAACTTCTGTTAGCATAATGACTTTTTTTTTAATCGCTGAATGACTGGTTTCATTAGATTATTGCCGGAATTATCATAATAATTGCTTATAACATTAAAAATCATTTTATTACTTCAATGAATTTTTTGGCCCAAAGGGGCGTTACCCCAGTAAGGGCTATTAATCACGAAACGGCATTTTGCGTCGGCTTTTTGCGTTTGAAAAGTAATACGGAATAAACGACTGTATTACTTTTCAAATTATTGCCACCAAATATTATCGCACTGTGTTATATTTAAAGAAATTAAATAATGAGAAATCTCCATGAATGTTTCTCGTATTCTGGAAAACACAACAATACCCAGAGCCATCAAATTTTGAATATCGTAGTTCTCCACCCGAATATGAACAACTGGAAGCCCGAATCTTGAATTTCGAATTTATTTTATTAGCTATTTAATATTTTTTAAACTTTGAACGAATTTTTGATAAAAAAAACTCAACGATTTGAAAGACAACAGTGGCAACATACTGTGCGGAATGAAATATTTTTATCTGCAGCGCGCGAGACTGTCTATCGGAAATTCTAAAGATATGCTGTTTTTAAATCTTTTTAGCCCAAAAGGGGAGTGAGCCTCGAAACGTGTATCTATGTGTAAATGAAAA
>KK117308.1:475238-485721 GCA_000611955.2 Stegodyphus mimosarum | reverse complement strand
AAAAAAAAAAAAAAAACGCCCCTTTAAAAGTAATATAAAGTCTGAAAGGCTTTTTTTTTTTTTTAATTTTTGCTAATATCGGAACAATTTAATTTCAAAATTGCTCAGTACAATTAAAATATATTCCAAAATACGTTACTTAATTTTGATATTAAAAAAAATTAGATAAAAATATCACTACTATTACTGAAATTATCGCTAGTATTATTTAAAATGAAAGTATCAATGTTATTGTTTTCTGCACTGAAGTATTTGATAATACACCAAATGTTTTTTAAGGTTGATTTTTTTGAAAAGTCTGCTTAAATCAGTAAGAACAACTGATAATTTCAGACTGAGAATGAATTTACTTCAATACAGAAAGTTTGCAAAGCTGCCGTAGAAATACTTTAAAGCGCTAAAGAAGGCTTACAGAAAGACCTACCAGTAAGTTGTTAACAAACAGTACTCTTCAAAATTCAGATAAGTGGAAACTAACATATTCCAAATTTCAAATTTGGGCTTCCAGATGCCCATATTTGGGTGGAAGCGTTCAATATTCAAAATCTGATGGCCTAGCTCCCGTTGTTTTATCACAATGCGAGAAACATATATACATACATACATTTAGGCAGATTCTTCATTATTTAATTTTTTTAATATAATACAGGGTGATAATATTTGGTGGCAACAATCTGAAAAGTGAAACAACGCTTTTAGTGAATCGACGCAAAATGCCAAAACGAAATTAATAGTCCTTCTGGACAAATTGCCCCTTTGTACTAATAATAATAAGACTTATTTTTTAATACAGCCTCATACACAACAAATACTGTAGAGAACACATGACAAAATCTTTTCCATTTCCTGAGTATCTGTTACGAAAAAAAGTAAAGGAAGATGAGGAGACCAGCGAAAGAAAATACTGCCTCCGGAAAAACCCCAATTCCAACTTCAGGGACTACGGCGAAATAATATGGCCCAACCCAATCTCGGACCTTTTTTGGAGGAGACAGAAGCTTTATTGAAATAGTACGATTTCTTACTTGCCACTCGCACCTTCTCGCGACCAAGATAAAGACAAAAGGAAGCCCAAAAAAAGGGGGTAAAAGCAGATGGGAGGGTCGAAACCGAGAAAGAAAGTTAGAAAAAAGAAAGAAAGAAATGTATAAAAGGCATGGTTCTGTATCGGCTTGCATCCGCGGTACTACCATCATCCTTGCAACGTGGACAATTTAATGCCTCTCAGGCGATTTACTGGAAAATGACTTTGTGACACTATTACTTTTTTGGCAGGTTCCATTCTCTCTTGAGAAATTCCCCTATTGGAAGAAAAGAAGTACGGAAAAAATTTCTTTTCTCTTAGTTGCACGACATTTCCTTTTTTGTTGTTGCTGTTGCTCTTGTAGTGTTTCCCTTCCTCTTTCCCAGAGAAATCTTTTTCACTATTTATTTCGTGGGAAGCCCCGCACCATTGCGTCCAACGCCATCTATCGGTCCGCCGCGATACCTGCAGCTGAAGCTGAGTAACATTGATGAGCGAATTCGGTAAGGAAACACAGACTGGTGTGGCGGGGACAAAACTGTTTTAAGGGGCAAATTCTCCTACACTAAGAATGACCATTTGTCTTCACATGCCAGTTTGTTTCAGATGGAAAAACAACATAACGTACTTGTTTTTGCTCCTCTTCGTCTAAGTTACAGGGTGGCACAGGAAAGGAAAACTGTAATTCGAAACCATAAATATTAAAGTTTCCTAAAATTAATTTTATGCCAGCTGCAAGAACATGTATTGTACCGAGTTCAGTTACATGTCTCGATTCCAAGCGAATGAGCTGGCTGCTTGGGCGTTTTCCTGGTTTTTCCCATGTGTAACGTGTATACAAGCCAGTTTTCCTTAAAAAGTCCACCGCGAAGGTATTCCTCCCTTTAGCCCTTGGGTGGTTTACCATAATTAAATAAAACCAAACCAAACCAAACCAATTACATGCTATAAAGGTCGTAGCTTAAGGAAATAAATCGTAACTCTTTAATTCACAAAATGTTACTTTTATACAATTATTTGCAATTTATTTGTAAATTAAAATGTATGGTAATTTTTTTTATTATTATTATTTTAAATTAAACGTGCAAGTCAATGCGAAATAAAAAAATTTTCGCAATATTAGATGCATTTAAGATTTGCCTAACGTATGGGCATTTAACAAAACATTAAGAAAAAGCGACACAAATTAGAAATTCGTAAAAGTGCACCGATTAATCGCCAAAAGATAAACGCTTACAGGAGTGTATAAAAATGCCGTTACCTTTATGAAGAATAATTTGCAAAAGGAACGTCAAAAACGCATAGTTATCGTTATGCAGGACCATTAATTATCAAAATGGAGATTAATTTACTACTCTGATTCATAAAGCAATCGAAAATCCTATTTCCATACGGGACACCAGTATAACACTAACGGTGCTTTTACAAAGGCTGCGTTCTATAAATTAAAATTAAAAAATCTGAAGTGGACATCATGTGACTTCCTTGTCCCGCCCATTAACTTACACACATTTTTTACGACATTTCATTTGAACTTATTTCCTCGGACTATTCTAACTTAATGAAGCGATTCGTCGAGTAAGTTGAAAATGACACCAAAAATTGCAAATTTTGAAATTAAATATACAGGTCAATTTTTGTCAAACGGGAATCAGACGTCTTATAATTTTATTTTTTCATAACGAGTACTAAACTTTCCTAAATATATGTATGAACTGGGAGACCACATTAAGGTTTAATTCGTTATCTGTCCATTATTATTATTTTTTTAAATTTGACATTGCCGAAACACGAATATTTTCGTCCTTTAAAATACTTTTGTACTGGAAGTGTACGACTATGATTAACGATTGAGAAAATAAAGACTGCTCAAGAACTTCTAAGCCCGGAAAAGTGTGTGTATATATATATATTCGGTACTGCTCATTGCAATGGAAAAAGGGAGGTGCACAAGTAGATGTTATTAGAGTCTTATATAAAAAATTTCGTCATTCTATGGGTAATCATTTTTTAGCTGTGCGAGACACATACGTACGTACGTAAGTACAAACGCTACGGAAAAAAATTCATCTTAATTCCATTCCACCATCACTTTTGATAGAAAGAGTCTTATTCTTTCCGTACGTACAAATGCCACATAAAAAAAAAAAAAAAAAAAAAAAAAGAAAGAAAAAAAAAAGAAAGAAAGAAAGAAATTTATACTTCTGTTGAAATATGATACCCAAAATTTTAATGTTTACAATACTTCTTTTACTTCGCACAAGGAAGTTAAAAAGGATTTTTAACGTCTTGCGGATGCATCGTTGTGAAGATTTCTGCATTTGTAAGCACCGGGCTGGCATAAAAGTTTCCCAAGCAATTGCTTAAAGGTATGGGTATCTTTACGGCCCGTGAATTTAGGTATTCGTCTCAGGTAGTTTGTTAGAGAAAATATGACTGGATTTGTAGAGTCATTAGGTTAATTAGAAGCAGGAGACATGAAAAATGAGTAATGCCCTCGCCGGGAATCGAATCACGGAGCTCTCGAATACGCACCGAGCATGCTGACCACTACACCACGAGGGCATGCGAAGAAGGCGGGAGAAATACTTTATATACTCCCCCCTTTTAAACGGCGACTGGGGATTAGGGTATCCAGTCAGGTTAGGGTACCAGCCAAATCCCGGTTGTGGATAACTAACATCCACCAACGTTTTTATTTCGGGCGCCACTTGTAGAGTCATTAGGTTAATTAGAAGCAGAAGACATAAAGACTCGAACCACTGACCTCTCTAATACGCGCCGAGCGTGCTGACCACTACATCACGAAGGCATGCGAAGAAGGCGGGAGAATTACCTTATAGATTAGCAATAAAGGAATTGAATGGGAAAAAAATAAAGGGGCTAACTAAACAATAAGCCCCAAGAAACATAATTAATGAGTCAAATTTTACGCGATGTAGTTCAAGTTTCCAAAGCCAACCTGAGATTGCTGCCATTGGAAATATATCACTAACATTATATATGACAATGCATCAATTTTGCAAGAAATTTAAGGGTCTGACAGAGTTAGCAGCCTTAGAGAACAACGCGATGTTACAGTCTCATCATTTCACAGAATTCTACGCATAAAGTAAGGTTACCATATTCAATGGATAGGTTAATTCAAAAGCCAATTAGAAAACCTTTCTCGCTCGCGTAGAAGGAAATTAGAATTGCTAATTACTTCTGATTTAGTTCTAAATCTCTGTTACTTAACAATAATTGATTTTTCAACTGTCTCGAAATATTTGATAATTTTTTCCTCGTATAATACAAAAGCATCAAATTCAAAACTTCCTCGAATTTCTGTAGAAGTGCTTCAGGGAATTAATCCTTCGTACCGGTTACAGGAACAATCTGAGGCTGGTGCGGCGTTACCTAAAAAATCACTGAGTTTAATTAATTTGATTCAAATAGGGCCTAAACGATCGAATACTAGAAAATACTAAGCTTAGTTCATTAATAAATTAAAAACCAGTGGGGCCTTTTTCTACATGAGATCCTGAAAAGTAGATCACCTAAATCTCTGGAGGGAAAGACAAATTACATTGTTTCGCATTATCATACATTTGAGTAAATAAAGCGCATATAACCGACAGACTAAAGCCTAAATTTTGTCTTTAGGAATCAAGCCCCAGAAACTAATGTGTCAGAACTGTTGTAGCCTTTTAAATATATTCTGAATAGTATTATTTACACATTTACAATAAACGAAAATTACTTAACAGCTGTTTCAATGGAGTTGTGGCCGACACACTTGAAGGGCGCTGAGTTGCACAACGTATTGTATCCACCTTCTCTCTAGTCCAAAATGCTGCAGAAGTTAATGTAGCGACAGAGGTCTCCCCAGAACCCAGTAGCCCCTCGCTAAGCATTAAGGGGGCACAACCTGCTCCTCTGCTCAACGCAGCGTCCATCTGCATTCGAGATTAAAACAGTGCCAGGGCTTCAAATCCTCCCTCCCGCAAGGATACTCTCGACACAGGATTAGCTGAACCGAAAACTCAACCGTGCTTCTGATTTATGCGGGCCCATTGTAATGGCGAGTCTTGAAGGAGGTTAATGAGCGATCTTAGCAAGACTGGCGTCCAGGGGAATCGGGGAAGGAGGAAAGAGAAGCCCCCTCGGAATATTTGACCGACGTTGTGATGACGGCAGAAAGCCGCTTGAGGGATAAGGAAGATAATACAAAGTTGCGCTGATGGAAAAGCGCACTTCGTCCTATTAAAACTCAGCGCCAAAAATTAACCGTCGGAGACATTTTAATTTTGAGTTTAGATGGAAAGATCGGTCACGCAAAGCCAAGAGCTTTCAAAATAATCCCGAATCGCACATCACACCGAAATTTAGCCCGTTTTAAAATAAAGATGGTTCTCCTTTAAGCACTTTTAATATGAAATATTTCTTGTTCTGATTTCCCGTATCTGTTTTAAACTTCTTTCTTTTGCGAAAGTTAAGGAATATTTTCTATCTATTTCTATAAAGAATAAACGAAGAAGAAACTAAAACTCTATCAAGTAGCTTAAATGAAGAAATTTATAGCTAGATAACTATGGACTACATGAGCTTAAGGAAGGATGACTTCGTGGAGAATTTCCCAAGGAAAACGGGATTCGTTTTCACGTTATATATGAAGAAAATCATTCTAGCCAACCCGAATCCGAGACCCGTCAAAGGTTTACTGCTCAGAAACTAGTTCACAGATGACACATATTTGATAACTAAAAATATATACGTAATAAGGCGATATTGATTAAAATGCAACCAATATCTTATTGTCATATAAAACTAGACTGTACGAAGAAAGACTCTCATTAGCCTGTTGAATTTTTATACAAATACTTGATGAATTTAAAACTTGCAAAACATTTCGGAGTAATTTCCTTGTGTAAGATAAGATTTATGATATGACTACTTGCCAAAGTGAAATTGAATTCGGGGAAGGAGGGACTTATATAGTTGCTGCAAGCGAAAGTTGCCCACACCGCGAAATCCATTTTTTGCCCATGTAAAATATGAAAGCAAACTGGAATTTACCCAAATCCAGTAGTTAATAATATCATTATTTATGACATATAGTTTCATTATAGGGACTGGGGTAGACTATGAAATGACAGAAACTGAATGATATTTTAGATTACAAGTGCTAGTAAAGATGCAAATTCTGTAGAGTAATTTTTGGACCAAATCTATCAAAAAAGTACATAGAAACATCACTGGGAAACCTTACATGAAATACAGTCATTTCAGCGATATCAGCAGAAATCTATGAAAATTACCTAGATACTTCCATCAAATGTAAAAAGCACTAAAACCTGGTTACATTATGGGAGCTATGGTGGACGCATGAAGTAACAGAAGCTGGTTGATATTTTAGACATCATGCACTTTTAAAGATACAATACCTCCAACGTACTTTTTGGACCCAAATCTTTCAGAAAAGTACTTAAAAGCATCACTGGGTAACCTTGCATGAAATACAGTCACTTTTGTGATCCACTGTCCAATATTTTTGTCCTTGACATCAGCAGAAATCAATGAAAATTACCTAGATGTTTCCACAAGCTGGGTAATACATTAGACAACATGTACTTTTTAAAGATACAATACCTCCAACGTACTTTTTGGACCCAAATCTTTCAGAAAAGTACTTAAAAACATCAAACGGAAAGCATTAATGTATCTTATTAATGTTCACTGCCGAAGAGGCTGCTCAGAACTGAAGATAAAGCACATGAGACGTCGAATAAGAAAAGGACGAAAACAAAAAGAAGAAGGGAAAAAAATGAATAAAACAAATTCCAGCCGGAGGGAATAAAAAATTACCGAAAATTGGCGATGGACGTTGAGAACGCCTTTTGCGCCCGCAAGATAAGAACAGTCAGCAGTTCTATAAATCTCATCTACGGTGCTTTATGTGAGATAGAGAAAGTTCGGATAGGCACGAGACTTACGTCGCCGAATCGAAAATGATGCTGGGAAGAAGGAAAAGACAGAAAAAAAAAAGACAGAGAGAGAAAGAAAAAGGGGATGGGGAGAATCCCGCAACACCAAAAGAAAGGACAGGAGAAGGAAGGCCCACACTCAAATATATCCACGATCTCACGACAGCTTATTGGAATGGCTGTCTTCGTGGGCACAAAGGGACTACGTTTTTCGGATATATGTACACATATCCACATTCCCATCCCCCACCCTATTTCCTCATTTCTTCTTTTCCTATCCTGTTCCGGAATAGGTTTTAGAAGGTTACTCTGCCGTGATTATGTGTTCACGGTTTGAACATTTCCAGCGACCGTATTTTCTATATATTCTCATATGTATTGGGGGAGGGCTGCGTGTGGTAAGGCTAAGAAAAGGGGGGAGAAAAGCTATCCCCGCGCTAATATTTTTCTCTGTCTGTATTCCTTATCCTAGACTCCCATCTATCGCTTTCAGCCTCGTCTTCTTTTCCTTTTTTTTTTCCAAATATATTTTTTTCTTCTTCTCTTTCTTTCTTAGTTTGTCGTTTTCTGCTCTTCTAGCAGTATTTCTTGGTCTGTAGCCAACGCTTGCACATAAATTATACAGAGAATGGTTTGTTGCTGGTATACTAGATGCCGTAAGTCCAAGAAGACGTGGAATGAGATAAAAAAAAATATAGTGGAGACTTAAAGGGGGTAGGGGAGCTAAGAAATTCATTCCAAGGAGTGCAGTATAAAGAAGATTAAAATGTGTTCCAAGAGTAGAGAGAAAGAACTTTGGATTGCCTGAAAGAACCGTGGGAAAAAAAGGATTTTTTTAACTCTTTTTTTTATTTTTTTATTTTTCCGAGTTTCATTCATGCCCTTCCTTCGAAACATGTTTACAGTTGATATCTGTAACGGCGACTTATATTTATTTATTTTGTTTCCTATCTAGTGATGGGAAATTCAAGTTGGAAAAGAGGATGGGATTCCATCGGAAAGTGAACTTTTTTTTTTTTTTTAGATATTTTCAAGCCAAGATCGGAATAATGTTCGCCGAATTTCTCTTTTCAGTACCTAAAATTCGATTTTCAGAGCATTATATCGCGACAGATATCTCATATTTGCAGTTCCAGGAGCACTTTAACGGAAACCCACGCACTGTAAATATGATTTACGTGTTTTTGTATTCCCAACTACAAGACTAGATGTTCAATAGGAAAAAGAAAAATACTTAAAGGAATGAAGATAACTTTTAGTTATTTGCAGATGCTCCATCAGGGGATGCAAAAAAAAAAAAAAAAAAAAAAATTTAAACTCACACAAAACTGGCATTTTACAACGATGCTTTCTTTCCGCCAATTTTAACAGGTACCATTTTCGCAGGATAATCGCTCTATTTCTGTCGAAGTCATAAAAACTGCAGGGCAAAAAAATTCCCTTAAATAAGTTACTCCATTTTAAGCTAGTTATGCAAAATTCTCGCAAGGTATTGAGATAAAAACGAAAGGATTATGCATGAGACTAAGAATTATGAAAAGATTTTCCTAGATAACATAAATATATAAAAGATCATATATTTATTTTATTTCAAAGTAGAGTAGTATTAGAGCATTAACAACAACATGTATTACATTAATCATAGCAGCCTTCCCCACCTTGCATGGTTTGTGGTGTTAAGTAATTAGTCATCTACTTGTTAGCAATCTGAAGACTTTGGTTCAAATTCAAAGCTTTCGATAATTCTTATTCTTTAAATTTTACTAATTTAATGACATTAAAAACGCCTATAGCAAAGTCTTTTTTTAGATACTTCCCCTTCCTACTGTTACGTTATGTTTCCTTATGCTACCAATACATTTTAGAGACATTAGGTTATTTCGAAGTAGGAGAGATGAAAAATGAACAGTGTCCTCGCCATGACTCGAACCACGAACCTCTCAAATACGCGCCGAAAGTGCTGATCACTACACCACAAAGACATGCTAAGAAGTGGGGAGAATTGCTTTATATACGCCTCCTTTTAAAGGGCGACTGAGGTTTAGGAGACCCAATTGCCAAATCCTGGTGGTGAAGAATCATCATTCACCACCTTTTTTTTTAGTTCGGGCTTCACCGTATGGACATTAGGTTATTTCGAAGCAGGCGAGATGAAAAATGAGCAATGACCTCGCCGGGACTCGAACCACGGACCTCTCGAATACGCGCCGAGCGTGCTAACTATTACACCACGAAGGCATGCTAAGAACGTGGGAGAAATATCTTATACATTAATCATCGGCGTGATCAGGTGGTTGCCAATGTCATGGTCAAGAGACAGAAGATCGTAACATTTCCTTCCATGCAACCAGGGAAACAGACAATTCTCAGAAAGATACAATTTTAATGCTATATATTTTATAATGCATTTAACTGATACAATTTATACATAAATTTTACAAGCATCTGCTCTGTAATTAGTAAAATATGTTCTTAAAGTCACATACTACGCAACTTCTTTCAAAATAATAGCTTGATTTTTTATTGACACATTTTTACGGAATTAAGAATATAAATGTTGCAAGTACAGGGAAAAAAAAACACTTTTAGAAGAAATCAAGAATTGAAAATCAAAAAAACTGATGTATACACCACATGACTTCCTTGCACGGAACATTAAATCATACGCAACTTTTCTTGGATTACATTTAAACTTGTTTCCTCGAACTTCATTAGAGATATATTTCTCATTCAACTAATTCAATTCTCACTTCGCGACAAGGCAAAAACACATAAAACCTCAAAATATCTTTATTAAAAATTTAAAAATATAAAACATAAATATAGTTACAGTTTAAATTAATTTTAAAAGAATTTAAAGAGCAATTTTACAATTAAAATTAAGAGTTTCTACGGAAAAACAAGCAATTTGACCAGCGGACAAGAAGGCAGCAGTGCACAAAACTGAAAATTTACTTTTGGTCTCACTCGGCAAAAAGACACTGAAGGCGTAGGAATTGACTCAATTTGCTGTGGACACTATGCTAAGTCAATATATGGGATAATTTAATAATTTACATGATAATTCCAGAATGGATTAAGCATGATTTAATTCGCAATAATAAAAGAAGACGTTATCTTCGTTGTTGCGAATCTTAGTTTGACTAGATTTGCAACAAAAACACTGTTTTGCTATGTTTCAAATATAAACAAATATGTCCGGCATGAGAAAAATGATTAGCCGCACTTAAAGAACTTTTAAATTGTTGATAAATCTACAACTATTGCATGCAGGTTAACTAAAGATATAAAATCCTTAACCGGGAGATAAGAACAACATATTTCAATCATTTTTTAGCAAAAAATGCACAATTTACCAACATATAAGAATAAAAAATTATCTCACGGATCCCAGTAACAGAATGAGTATATAAGTATATATAACAGAATGGGTATATAGTTATATATATATAACTATATACCCATTCTGTATATATATGTCTTGTATATATAT
>KK117308.1:405460-475177 GCA_000611955.2 Stegodyphus mimosarum | reverse complement strand
ATCTTTGTATGCTTTTAGTGGGGACAATTGCCACAAAAAAGGGAGGTGCAAAACTACATGCTATAGCAGTCCTATACTCAAAATTTCAACGTTCTAAGGTTACTCGATTTCGAGTTATGCGAGATACAAACGTACGTACAGATGCCACGAAAAATTCTCTTCTGAATCCATTTTAAATCAGTTTTATAATTCGTTTGAGGAAAAAGAGTCCTTTATTCTGTCCTTACGTACAGATGTGACGCAAAAACATCGTTAAATTGCATTCGATAGCGGCCAAAATAGATATTTTCGTTGAAATATGGAACCCGGAATGTTTCGTGATTACAATATGTTCTTTACTTCGTGCAAGGAAGTAAAAAGCGTAAAAGTAATATTTAGAGAAAAAAAAAAACTAAGTACCTTATATGACCATTAGCTAACTAATACGTTAACTGTTATGTAATCATTAGAAACATTGTAGTATTTATTGCTTTCAAAACAAACTAAATCCATAACTTCCTATATTCCTTTTTATCATTTCCCTACTCTCAGAAAATGATCCGCAGGTAAACAAAAAGCTATAAAATCAACAGATTCTAATAATAAAATAGTTCTATTACGCGCTACCCATAATTATAATTGGAGTTTTTCAAAAATGTTAAATACACTGATTTCAGTGTACTGATTCAGTGCTGAATTAATATTTTATGTGTATATTAAAAAATCAATGGAGAAAATGTTAAATTTTAAATAAACTAATTCTTTTTATCCCCAGATTCCGCTACGTATTCGCTTTCGTTACATCTTTTTACTTCCTTGTACGAAGTAAAGTAAATATTGTACTCGCGAAAAATTTTGGGTATCATATTTCAACGAAAATATCCATTTTGAAAGCTCTAGAATCCCTTTGAACGATTTTTTTTTTTTGCGTAACATCTGTACGTACAAAGAGAAGAAATGACTTCTTTTTTTCAAAACGGACTGTAAAATGGATTCGGAATAGACTTTTTCGTCGTATATATATATGTACGTCTGTACGTATACATATGTACGTCTGTACGTCTCAAAATCGATTAGCCTTAGAGCGTTGAAATTTTGTATGTGGGATTGCTATAATAGCTAGTTGTGCAACACCCTTTTTTGTTGCAAACGACCGCACAAAACGTGTATGTGTATATACACACACACACGCACACCCATACACCCACCTTCTTACCCGGCTTGATGAGCTCTTTAAATTCTTACAAGTTCCTAAATTGTGTATTTTTTCCTTTAAAAGGGATTGAATTATGTTGTTTTTATGTTCCAGTGAAGGATCTTATGCCTTTAGTTAATTTGTTAAAAGTGTAAGTTTCGCTAGGCCTAACGTGGCGTCATTTGGTGCATCAACTTACCGGTCTTTTTGTACAATGAGGCATAAAGTCAAACTTGTGACAAGGGGCAGAGAGACAAAATGTTAGTGAAATTTTTATTCACTGAAAATTTTATCTTTCTGCCCGTTGGTGGAATTACTTGTTTTTGCACAGAAACTGTAATTGTAATTACAAGAATAGATTTTTTAACTATTTGTAACTGTATTTGGTGTTTTAGGTTTTTTATGTTTTACAATTTTTGATGAATATGTTTTGAGATTTTACATATTTTTGCTTTACCGTGGAATGAGAACTGAATTGATTAAATGAGAAACACGTCTCTTCTGAAATTCAAACAAATACGTTTAAATGAAATGCAGCAAAAGATGCGTATAATTTCATAGGCCGTACAAGGAAGTAATAAAGTGTCCACATGAGATTTTTTTAAATGCTTTTGCGCATTTCTGCGTTCTTATTCCTTTGCATTTATCTACAGAGAAATATTTCCATAGGTCAAAATTTAATATGCTATACTGTATAACAACAAACTGCCTTTTAATTACATTTTGCATATACCTTCTTCAACAGATGTATGGCCAAAGAATCGAGAAAATCGTGCTTCACTAATAAAAGTTAGATGACTTTAAACACGAAGATCATTTTAACATTTAAAGACTCAGAGGGAGTAACGATATTATTCCTAGAATTAAAGATAATTAAGCATTACATTACATTAAAAAGAAACCTAGAAATCTTTTTAAATTGTAAAAAATTATTTTTTACAAAATTTTTACAATTGTCTCTAGAGAAATATATGTGTGTTTGTCCTAAAAGATGAATCAAAGCTTTAAACGCAAATTTTTGTAAACACCTCTAAACTTTTTCTTTAACTTTTTATTTTCTAGAACTGATTAAAGCAAAAGACCTTAAATAAAATATCCTCTGCTAATTAACAAGTAAACTAATTAATTAAACAAACGTCCACAAATCTCTTATTCCAAATTCTCCATATCTTTATATGTTACTCTAAATAGCATATTTATTTATTTGGGTAAGCATGCCTTTACTGTGAGATTTTTCTGGCTCTCCACTACTCAATATCAGCGACACAGCTGCAGAGACTTTAGCCAAAACCACTTGTGACATAAATCTCGAAAAATTTCGAGAGAATGGTGCACAAAACAAGAGTAGAACATTGGATACTCTCGACTTACGCTACACTAAGGTCTTGACGGCCATCGGGCTTCTGGTCTGACAATGATATTCTCATGGGATGGGAGGAGGAGGAAGAGCAGGTATCTCTGGAAAAGGACAGCGGGGGAACGGGGGAGCGATTGGATTTGTGTCACGTGACCACGGCCTTCTCCGGTGCGATAAGCCGAACTGACAGGAAGATATTGGGGGTCGGTAAGGGGAAAGCATGTGCGGTTATGTGACTTCAGCAGATGGTCCTGATGGGAAGAGTTTTCGCACTTTGTCGGCGAGTCTGTTCGTTCCTCTTCCTCCATCCTCTTGGACTTCCCTTTCATATAGACAGTAAAGGGGGGAATGTAAGACCCTAACAGAATTGGGATCAGACAGGCGTGAAAGATACACTGCACACTTTGTTGGTTACGTCACAACCGGTTCGAAAGGAACAGTTTTTGGTTGTCCGGTTTCGCTTTTGGTGGGGAGGAACGCTATCAAAAGATTAGCAAGACCACTCGCTGGGAAAAATTTCTTGTCATCCTGAAAATTCTAATAATAAAAGAAAGCTCTGCTGAAATACAAATTTCAAACATATTTTTTCGTACAAAATGTTTCTTTGATAAATGTACCTTTTCGAAGGCAGCCGTGTTTTCCGATTTTAATACTCCTCCAGTTTTAATACCCTGTATAAATGAATTTTCTTCGCTTTTCCTGTATTACAATTAACTTAATTTACAATTAACTTAATTTACACTTAAATTACAATTAAAATTCTATTTTTTAAACTAAACAATTTTATTTAAAATGAAATAAAAAGAATATATATATATATATATATTCGTTCAAACTAAAAATTGAAAGCACTCCTCTTGGCACGTGGCACGAAGGAATTAAGATAATTTCACTGACATTATAAGGTATTTCTCCCTCTTTCTTTGCATGCCTTCGTGGTGTAATGGTCAGCACACTGAGCCGGTATTTCAGAGGTCCGTGGTTCGATTCCCGGCGAAGGAATTGCATATTTTTCATGTCTCCTGCTACTAAATAACCTAATGTCTCTACACTGGCGCCCGAACTAAAAGGGTTGTGGATGATGACTCTCCACACCCAGGATTTGGCGACTAGGTCCCCTGAAACCCTAGTCGCCCTTTAAAAAGGGGAGTATATAAGGTATTTCTCCCTCTTTCTTCGCATGCCTTCGTGGTGTAATGGTCAGCACACTGAGCCGGTATTTCAGAGGTCCGTGGTTCGATTCCCGGCGAAGGAATTGCATATTTTTCATGTCTCCTGCTACTAAATAACCTAATGTCTCTACAACATAGCTGCTTTTATGGCTCTTGATTTGAGAATATTTTAATGTTATAAACATTTCGAGAACAGAAAGAATTTTTTTTTCGCTTGATATTGTACTGAAATTAAATCTGAAAGAATCAGTATTCTGACTATTTTGAAATTTCAGTATGTTAAAAGAAAGACTATTTTGAAAGAAATTATGCGGAAAGAATCAGGATAATTTCTTTCAAAACAGTTAAGTGTCCAGTTTCAGTATAAGGTGAATCAGGATTTCACCAGGAATCAGGATGTACGGTAAAAATACATGGAAATATAATCAGGAAGCTTTTCGTGATTGAAAAACATGGAAAAGAGGATCATTATAGCTAGAGAAAAAAATTAGAAAGTACGTTTTTGAAATAAAGAAAACGGATTTTTTAAATTATTAGTCCAAATGATAATTTTACGAAGTGTAAAACAAAAGCAGTCAAGCATTTCCAATAAAAATATTCAGAGCCAAAATAACACGATAATTGATTCATTGCGATTTAGCTAAGCCGGGATTTCAATGCTTAAGTGATGCAGATATCTTGTCAAATGTCATAACTACAGAAGAGGAAAAGCGTGAATCTGAAAATTCAAGCGAAGAGGATACTGACAATTACATTAGTTTCGACACGGCAATGAGTTCTACTGAAACTCTGTTAGACTCTTTGGTTAAAGGGGATTCGAATACAGTGCTGAAATAGCCCTTCGAAAATTATGCAGTGAAATTAGATGCATATAGAGTGGCTATAATTAAAGACCCTTATTTCAAAGCTGCCAGCAAGCGAAACTACTGATCAGAAAATTGTGAAATTTTGTGGCGAACTTAATGAAGAGATGAGAATGTCTTTCAGAGAGAAAAAAAGTTACAAATAGCGTCACCAAAGAGCGCTTTACTTTGAAAACCTGTAGCAAAAATGTAAATCTTTGTCGACGTCATGCAAAGCTGTTGTAAAACCTAGAAACATTCGCGGAGTCTTTGCTTTCAACGTGTTTGTTGCTCACAGTGACGATAAAATTACGAGATCGCGCTTTGCTAATAAAATTATTTTACCCAAACAGCCGGCACTTTCATAATGTACGGCCTCCCCGATCCCTAGAGCTCAATCCATGCAATTTTTGGCTTTAGGAATATTTCAAACATCTGGTAAGTCGTGACAATCCAAGAACTTTACTTGATTTTAAAGGCACTATTTCACGCCCCGTGCTGAACATTTCCCAGCACACACTTCGGTCAACTGTGAAACATGCCATCTTGCGATTTCAGATGGCAGCTGAAAATGATTGTCATCATGTGGAAAGTTTTTTCATACCAAAATTTTAAAATTACTGTAAAGGTAAAATTTATTAATATGATGCCCTCTGGTGACGCTATTTGTAATCAATTTTTTTTCGCTGAAAGACATTTTCATCCCTTCATTAAATCTACCACAAAATTTCACAATTTTCTGATCAGCGGTTTCGCTTGCAGGCAGCTTTGAAATAGGGTTCTTTCATGATAGACCCCCTGCACTTATAAATTATCAAATACGAAGTAAAATTACAGATTTTTTTTAAGAAATAAGTCCATATAACATGCATAAAAATTTATAGTTTAGATTACTCATGTTTCTTCTAGTATCCGTGACCAGCTTTCCCGGCAGTAGCCGAATAATCGAGAGTACACCGCAGTTGGTTTTTTAACGCTGATAAAACCTCATAAAAGTTAATGCTGTTGCCACTCACTTCTTTTACATTTCCCTTAAAAAATGCTTCGAATCGAAAAGAAAAATAAATCTTTTTACAAACAATTATTCAGTAACAAGTCTTAAGACATCCGAACAAAGAAAGCCTGGAAGCGACAATTCGGAACCTCTTCCTTTCTTTGGTTCATCAGTTTAATAGCAGTGATCAGTCATACGCGGAAGCTGCTGATAATCCCACCCACTCGTATAGCACCCGTCCACAAGATATTACTCTTTTATAAACAATATCCGCTATTCATAAAAGAAAAAGTTATATCACTTAAACTCTTGAAAAAGAATCTGGAAAAGGAAAATGGGAGAGAGAGGAAGGAAGGTCAAAGATTGAAAACGAATGCTAAGAGAAAGAGAAAAAAGGGATGTTCGGAAGATATTCAGGTCTCTTTTATTTCCCGGGAAGTATTTTTCTGCTTTCCCTTAGATATATACAAGAAGAGAGGAAAAAAAAAATATTTTCTTTTACTCTTTTTCCTCGGGGTTTAATCTATGTGGCCCATCAATTCAGAAGCCTCTTTTAGTTTAAGAGAAGAGAGAGCGAGGGAAAAAATGCAAGAGAGCTTGAATTTCAACGGGTGATAATCGCGCGGTAATGACGCAGAGGAAAAGCAACAAGGCACACTGCGAAATGGGGCAAAATGGATATATAGGAAATACGTTACAATGGGAAACCGGACCGAACTATCACTATTTTCTCTCAGTTTCCTGAAATTTGAATAAAATTCTCATCGCACAGTTGAATCTCGCCCCTATCTGTCCGGAATTTTTAGTTCACTCGCTTTTCTAATGCGAGATTCTATGTATATATGGATATGTATGCAGGAGCAAAAGGATGGCGGAGAAAAAAGAATTTTCTCACTCGAAGGGGGGTGGAACTCTTTTAAATATTGGAGATAAGGGTTGCGGTGAGGGTTTATTATTGAGCAATATCGCCGTATCATAAAATTTGCATAATCGAAGGGTCGCGAGCACGTTTTTGAATAGATATTATACGCGGGCGCTCGTCTGCTCAAGCGTGAATTTCGGGAAGATCATGTTCTAAAATATGCCGTGGAAGCTCCGTCAATGAAAGCAGAGAATCAGTGATAATGTGAAAAGCTCCAGTGGAGTAGGGATATGGCACGGAAAATCGTTTAAAATGAAATAAGAGTCTAAATGATCTCCGCTCGGAGACTGAGGAAAAACAAGGAAAAATGAAAATTCAGGAAAAACAATTTTGCTTCCGTCGAATGTCATAGAATATAGACGTCAAAACGATAAAGGATAAAATTTACAAATAAAAAGGAATTAAAATAATAATAATAAAAAACATAATGCACATCCAACTCTTCGAGAACATTTATTGTTATTTAAATGATCTTTCACTCGTTACGACCATCCATTTAGATGCTTTTTGGAAGAATATTTTGAAGGATTCTTGTTCACATTTATGTCTACACATAAGAGAAAATAATTCCTTCCGAAGTTTCTTTTCCTTGTGCAAGAGTAAACTAATGACGCCTAAGGAATTGTTTTCTCAGACACCATCGAATTTCTCTTTAAAAATAACGAAGAATAAAACACATGCAGACAAATTAATACTCCCTCTGTATTATGTTTAGTGTGTCTGGAAAATTGTCTATACTATTTTATTCAAATTTAGTGAAGAAAACAGATGATAATTATTGTCAGTAGCCTCTTTACAAAAATTTAAATGGGAATTATTTTTTTCGGTTTACGTAGTCGATATCTATTAACACGAGAATAAAATTCGGTTACTTAGGAGTTATCGCAACCACCTTGGTAGAAGTCGCCAAATTTTCAGAATAAGCAAAACTCTGGCAACCATACTCATAACAGTTCTGCAGACAAGCAGCATCGCCATTTTGTTACTCGTTCTTTTTGTTGTATTCCAAGTTACAACGGTTTTTATCAATAAATCGCGATATTTTTTGGCTTAATTTTAATATGCGTTTGTGGAATTTACCGTTAATGGAACAAAGGTGCGGTAAAATTTTTGCAAGAATATAGAGTTTTACGGCAAATCTCTAAACGAAACAACGATGAGATGCGTTTGGTAGATGGCTGGTGTTGCCGAGGTTTGCAAGATAGAGTCTCTGCAATTCTGTGATGTTCCTTTAAGCGAAAACAGAGCTCTCTTGGGAAGAATAACGAAAAAAATAATTAGAGAAAGATTTTGGCTTTTAACTCATTAACATTTGACGCCGCTTAATCTGATTGCGGTTTTGTGTAACGTATATACGAGCCAGTTTCATTTAGAAAGTCCTCCACGACGGCATCCCTCCCCTTAGACAGCTCTCGAGGCTTTGGTGTAATCACATAACTCAAACCCAATCATCTTAGGCATATGGCCCTCGTGGCTTTGCTATATTCCAAACCTAACCTAACCTCCTGGTTTCATATACTGTCTTTGATGATCGTATACTGTCTTTGATAAATTTTAAAACACCAACGAAATAAAATTTCATAGCAATGTTTTTTAGGAACTGTTAAAAAATAAAGGTTCCATAAAGTATAATTTTTTTAACAAATCATATCGAAGCAGATTCAAGCAAGTTTACAAAGCATTTTAACATTTTATCCCCAAAATATAAAGGATTATCGCTTTCCCCGTGCATGGTCTTGTGCCATAAGTGGTAACACGTTCGAATATTAATCGAAAGCTCCGTAGTTCGAATCTCAGGCGAAGGCATAGGACTAAGCAAGTACCTTATGTTGGGTTGATCCTCACAAATTCTCTCACATGAACCCCACACATTACATCTATTATTCAGAAGTTTTGAGTGGGTAAACTTCACCATTTAATTGCTTGAAGTACTATTCTAGCTATCGACAAGCAATCACTTATCTAAAAGTCTCTGCTCTGTTATGTCTGCCAAAAAAAATCGCAAACTGCTCTAACTGTGTTTTGTGGGAAACTCTCTTTGACACACTCGTAACAAGAAATTTCCACGAATTAAAAGATAAGCAAAACAGTAAGATAAGCAGTAACGAACATACTACAATCACTCAGCCAATAATTTTCATGATAAACAAGGCGAAATCAATAATTAAGAAATCAGAATATGTACCTACAATTACACAATTCTGCAAACAGCCAGAGGTCGATGGCCATTCTTAATCTCCAAACAATTATTTACTACACTTGTTCAAGTTCTATACTTTTATTATTATTTTTGGCTTGTAATTTTTTAATTATCTACAAGCATCTTTTGATACTCTACCGATATTCTTTATAACATTTTATGTTTCTGCTTTTCACTATTTGCTAATCACTACTTACTAGCTTGGCCAGCTTCTATTGGAAAAAAAAAAAAAAAAATGTTATGAACTTGACGCAATCTCTTGACATTCTAAACTAATTCCTTGCAAACTATGTAAATTATCCATCGGTTATAATTCGCAAGCTTCGTGCTCAAGCACGTAGGTATTCAAGGCCATTTCTGAAAATAAGGCGAGGGATAGATGCTTTTTAGCGTCTGCTGCACTAAAAAACCTAATGGGAAACTAACACTTAGGAACACTTGTATGCACTGTTATTTGCGTTTTCGAATTTCTTTCAATAGAAGTTCAGATCATATAATTGCCTTTTTTAAAAAAAAATATTTTTCTTTCCTATTATAAATTGTTTGTTTTATTCTGAGCATTTCATACCAGCAACAACAACTGTTTTATAGTTAGCGTTATAAAATCAAATAAACAACACGTAGTGCGAATAATCAATGTGGACTCAAAGCATAGTACAGCTCAGGAAAATGGACTAGACGAAGATAACTTACTCTTGTGATATAAAATTGTGTAAAATATCCATAAAAAACCATATATCACCGCAGCTTCGGTGGTTCCTGGAAATCCTGGGACTTTTCCAACGGAATACGGGATGGAGGAAAGTATAAAGAATTGCCCCCAGAAAGCATTTAAAGTAGTCCCAAAGAATTCGAAACTCGGAAAGTAGAATATTTTCGCAACTTGTATAGGTAAAGAATTTTTTTCGATTTCTCATTTTCGAGCAGAATTCCCCATCACCCTACTCTCTCTCCTTCCACTTCTCCTAGGCTTCGGACTTTTTCACTTAGGGGGTCGTACAAAAGAGGGGAAAAAAGTACTGCTGGACAGCCCTTATTCTATTCTTTATCGATACATTCCTCCCACCCTGTCTTCGGAATATATATCCCCTGACCTGTGAGACGAAAATGCTACGGTGGCTATTCCATCCATGGCAAGGGACGTGGTCCATTCCTCCAAATCCTTCCGCTCGAATGATACTCTATATCGCTCGATGAAAAGGCCAAAAGGGATCGCCAAGAAATTCACAAATCAGGTTTTACTACACCTTTAGTTCGATAAAGCCTTGAAAATATCAAGCGCAATAGAAAACAAAAGACTGACAGCTGCCGTCAACAGCTTACAATTAAACTGAATTTTCTATCTGAAGAATTCAGGTCCATGAATGATAAATGAAATCCTTAATGATATTTCCGGGATTCCAGCAAAACATTTGGAAGACAAAGAAATAATATCTTCCCAAATCATAAAGTTAAACAAGGAAACGATAATGAATAAACAATTTTGTCAAATTCCTGTTAAATAACAGTCATTCAACAGAACCTACTAAAAAAGTAAGAATGGCAGCAAGCTCATTTATTATAGAATAATTTCTCCTTAAATTTACCATAGAAATTATAAAGTATTTTTTTTCTCCTTCCAGCATGCCTTCATGGTGTAGCGACGGCACGCTCGACATGTATTTGACAGATTCAGGTTTGAGTTCGGTTGTGTTTCAGGTTGAGTTTGGGGGGAGGAAGACCAAACGGGGGGAAGACCAATGGCGCCCGAAATAAAAAAAAAAAAAAAAAAAAAAAAATCCAAAAAAAAAAAAAAAAAAAAAAAAAAAAAAAAAAAAAAAGGTGGTGGACAATAATTCGTCACCATCAGGACTTGACGATTGGGTCCCGAATTGCCTTTAAAAAGGGAGAATATTAAGGTATTTTCTCCTCCTTCCAGCAAGCCTTTGTGGTGTAACGGTACCACACTCGGTGCGCAATCGGGAGGTCCAGGCTCGAGTCTTGGCCAGGGCCCAGCACATTTTCCCTCTTCTGCTTCAAAATAACCTAATGGCTCTACAAAATACAGAAAACTAACTTATTGCGAAAAAAAACCTGTTTTGCCCCATGCATTCCTTCCATCACTGCTTAGGAGATCATTCCTCTTCTCCTTCCAAAAGCTCAAAAAATATACAAAATACATTTATTTAGATTTAAATTAGTTTTTAATGTATTTTATAACAAAAGGTACAGAAAATATTCGTAAATACGAAAATTTGTATAAAAGTAGTTTCTTATATCCATAAACTAAAACTAAATACTCAGCAGCTAAATAAAAGGTTGACCGCATTCCCCTCTTGAAACTATGAAATTTCCTTTTAGGGGGTAATTTTTCCTTGCTTGAAAGCTCCTGTTCTAAATCCTGTAAGTTCGAAGCAAATAATCTAAATATATAGCTACCAAAACGCGAAAAAGAAACACAGTAATTAGTATATTCTTACACCTATATATTGGAACATTCAAGAAGTAATCTCGCTAGGTATTTAATATAACAGAATCATTTACTAAACTTGCTACTTGAAAATTTATTATTGCGAAAAAAAAAATGCAGCGAGCATACCAACTATAATCGATCTGCAACTCTAGTCTTGCGACTAATCTCTAAACTGCAAATAGGAGACATTACAGCCTATTTTTGAAACATGAAAAGTGTCTGAAACTCTGTTTAAAAGAGATCTGAGTAAGAATACTGCACGCGACGCAAAAATATGAAATCAAAGTATCCGAATAAATTGGTTTGGTTAATTTGATTATGGTAAAGCACTAGAGCGCTATCTGCCTAAGAGGAGGGATGCTGTCGTTAAGGACTTACTAAGGAAAACTGGCATGTATATCCGTTAAACATGTATCTGCACAGAAATTCAAATGAACTAAATAGGTAACGCAGTATATACATGAGATATCCATGTCTCAAGCCCTTTTCTCCTTTCAAAAGGAGACTTTTCAATTGTTGACCTGAAGCTTACTTTTATCCTGATTTTCCGTATGAGGGAAAACATAAATAATCGATTCTTCTGCAGTTTTTGCTAACTTGGATACCACGCAGTATGAGTAACTTCCAGTTTCCTACATGCTATTATTTAAAAAATATAAAAGATGCAAGTACTATGTAAAATACGACATAAATCTGATAAAATTTCACCCATTGCAAAGGTATTCAGAAGCGAAAATTTTCGTACAAATATAATAGGAAAATTGTCCTTTCACGAACAACTCATAGCATTATTATCCCTTTAACTGCACTATACAGATAACACGTTATTAATATTACAATCTCGATTGTTGGGCTGATTTTAAAAATATTGAACTATTCCCCAAGTCAAATAAGCCACGAGTTTCTGACCTAATGTAAAAAATTAAATTTTTAATTTTAAATTAGAATAAATCTGAGTACAGAGCAGATAAAATTCGGCTTTCATATGGAAAAGATAAGATTTACTTAAGGATGGTTTCGTTTGGTTCATTTGATTATGGCAAAGCGCTCAAGGGATATCTGCGTAAAGGGAGAGATGCCTTCATGAAGGACTTTTTATGGGAAACTGGCTAGTATACATGTTACACACGAAGAAAATCACGAAGAAGCCCATGCAGTTAGCCCAGACTTTTTATGGGAAACTGGCTCGTATACATGTTACATATGAAGAAAATCACGAAGGAGCCCATGCAGCCAGATAGCTCGCAGCATTCAAACCTCGGACTGAACTACCAGTATTGAGCGACTTTACCGCTCGGCCGCTGGTGGACCCATTTAATTAAGGGTTACGATGCGGTTTAAAACATTGCAGCTATATAATTTGATTTCAGGATTTCGCTAGTATAAACAGCACAATATAATAAAAGGAAAAATTTGTTTGGAATGGCAAAATAATACAGTCAAAATATATTCCTTCCAAATAGTCAAAAATAATGTAGTAAAGATACATTTCCTAAAATTCTGATTATCGAACAATTATGACACTGAAGATAGTTTATTATTAAAACACGGTTTAGCAATATTTTTGTTGAAATAGTCTTTAAATTTCATATACTTTGCATAATTTTTTAGAACACAGCAGAGGTAAGATTAAGTGAAATACTCTTTCCGTGAAAATAAAGCTGTGCTTTATGTGTTAGTATTCAATTATTACAAAAATTCATTTCTTAAAATTTAAAATACATGCTCAAAATTCGAAAGCTTTTAAAGTAAAAAGTAGAACTCATAAAAAAAATAATGCAGGCATTTAAAATATTATAAAAATTTGCTGTTGAATGAAGGTGAATTCAGTTCTGAAATACTGAATATAATTTATTATTATCAGCAGTCTTCCTAAAAATTTATTCAAATAATTTACTTTGAAAAAAGGATTTCTATTATTTTTATGGCTATAAAGTATGCAAAAGTGAGACGTTCAACTAAACTGCATCACTTAAAATTTCAGAAGTACGACAAAACATTGTTGAATTTGAAAATAACGAATACGTATTTAATTTATTAAGTTAATATTTAATTCCCACTAAACTATTCACAGCGCTATGATTAAATATTGCATAATTGAAATTTGAACACACATTGGTGGGCATAAAATAGAAATTTAAAATTAATTTAGATTTTACGTTTACGTTACATTCATAAATTTCGACAGCTTCAGTGTTTTCGGTAACAATAGTAAAGCATACTGCGATACATAGCATCCTTTATTTTCAATTAAATTTAACGTAAATCTTTCGGTAAATATAACGCTTAAATTCTATTAATAGATGCTTCTAATTATAGATTCATAAATTTTCTTAAATTCTGTTTATAAGTAAAATAGATTAAATTATTGCTATTTAGCGAATTTCCTTTTTATTTAAGAGCTTATAATTATTTAATTTCTTTCATTTATGACTTTACAGAAAATAAAATATTTATGAATTCAATTAATTAATTTATGCGTAAAAAGAATTTTTCCCCTGCCTCTTAAAAACATATTAAGAAGTAATTTGCAATTCTGAAAACAACTTTTCTCTAGAAGACAATTTTTCTCTAAGTGGTACATACTATGGGATGCTAATTACGGGATTAAAAATAGCCGATTTAGCGTACCTTTGTATACCATATTTAACTGCATATACCCCCTTAGGCTCTGAAAACGTTAAAAATATTCACGCAGCTTTCTCCTTCATCAGTGCGTTCAGAGAATAAACTCCTTTAAATTTAAAAATGTATCCATAGTGATTGTTTTTGTTTTCTTAACGAAAGCAAACCCTCGCAAACTACCTGCGAAAGCCACGCCGAACCTTAATGTTTGAGTATACGTCAAGAACCAATTAATGACAGCAAAGCAAACACGATTTGACATTAGGAATACGATTTCGCTCAGTCAGCTGCACATTCACCTTCTCTAATTATTAATGGATGATTTGAGGTCTAAAGTGTAGCACAGCAACAATAAGATTCAAGTACAAAGGAAGTAGAAATGATATCTTAATAGATACTGTAATGTTAATACTACTACGTATTCTTATTAGAATGCAGATTTCTTTTAAAGAAATAATATTGTAATAATTACCATTAGCTTATTTATGACATCTGTTCATTATGTTCTTACTCTAACCGCATATTTCAGAAATTAAATTATTTGTATAATTTTCCCTTCTCATATCCGTAGAATAAAATTAATAAAAAAAAAGCGTGAAAATGAGCAAGAAAATATGGTAATACAGGTGAAAATACGTCGGCCATATCAAATCAAAATATTAAGAATTCTAGGCTAATTCATTAAAAGAAAAAAGCTATTAAAATATTTATTACATAAAATTTCGCCTTTACTACAGAAAACTAAAATTTCACTGTAAATTAAAAATCATATAAGTTTAATGAGATCGACAGTTACCAATTACAGTGTTGAGAGAAAGACCCCCGAACAAAAATTTTCCCCAAAAGTTTCAAATTTCCCCACTGCCGTTAAAGTAAGCTTCACAGGGGATGGAAGGAAGGTGTCTATCTTTTCTTTCACCTTTTAAAATTCGAATAGAGAACGACCCCGTTTTGTTTTCTTTTAAAGGCATTATTTGATCGAGTTTTATGATTTTTTTTCCTTTTTCGTCCCTTCTTTTTTCCGTATTGTGTGTCTCCCGGAGGCCGTTGTTTATCGTTTTCTTTTCTTTTTCCGAAGGATTTCCAAACAATATATTTCTTACCATTTATATTCCTTATAAGGGAATTTCTTTTCTCCCTGAAATGCATCTGCCTTACCTAACATATTCTTCAAATATAATAAAAATATTTTTCATTCCCAGCGACGAAGATCACGTTACAGGCTTCACAGCTGTTCATTTTTTTTCACCTCCCCTTCCTTTATTCAGATGCGATGATCTGTCGAATCATTTCGAGAAGATTTTTATGTAGGCGCATTGCGGAAGTTCAGATATAATCATATTTCACGAAGAAAAAAATTTCAGCAGAATTCAAGATAACAGTTTATGAAAATTTAAAGTAAGAATTCTGAAATGAAATCAGCATAACCAATAATTATTTCAAAGCAAGGACCAGCGTTTTGGCTTCTCTACTAATCCTCATTGAGGTAATTAGAAATATTCAGATTCCAACAGGTACCAACAGTCACATATTTTTTCAATACTAGTGCTGGATTTTATGTTAGTTAACAAGCTCAAACCTTACTTCTGAATTAAGTCTTTCCTTTAACTACTCTCCGAAGTCCTCAATAGAATGTAAATCAGCTGCTTAAGACACGGTTTGAATGCATACTTGCTAACCTAGGACACTCAAAAATTGGGAGAATTTTTTAAGAAATCAGGAGATTTATTTTCAATGACAAAAGGACTTTTAAATGATAAAAATATATTTTTTAATAATGAATTAACTTCAAATCGTTACTAATTAATATCTGAAAGTTCAATTACTAATTCTTAAAATGCAAACAGTACACCATGCATTAATATCTTTTTGGCCTTTTGTTTCCATAGGAAAAAGTAACTTTTCGTCTTTTTCAATAGAACTCATTTTGTCCTTGTGTTTTTGTGTATACACATGTTTGAGAACATTGGCCCTTCCATTGTGCGAAATCGAAAAAACACAATGACAAACGGTACACATCGCAAATGCATTACGTTTTCTTGAGGAAATATTAGAAGAAAAGTCCTCTGTGTACGACTTTTGAAAAGTACCTGAATATTTTACCTTTTTCGCAGATATAATTAACACGAAATATCGTAATTTCTTAAACTATTTCTCGAAAGCACGTGCGTTCACACAGGTTAGCAACAAGATGAACGAAATAATAACCCCAACCTTGCTTTGTGCTAATATGTGCCAGATGACACGCAGTGACACTCGATCCTCATTGGAGAAATTGAACATGACATTTTCGGGCACGTGTTCTCATTCACAAAGCAGAAAAATGCACCATAATTTCTCACTGATGAAACTACTTTGGTTTTCTATGTAGTCTAGAGAGAAACCAGATGCTTTCAGACACCCTAAACGCCCTTTTTCGTAATGCAAATAACGAACTATTATGGCAAGCTACATAAAATTGTGAGAAATTTCAAGACTAAGAGAAAGTCGGGAGAAATATATTGTAAATCGGGTTGACGGGAGAACAGGCAGAAATCGGGAGTATCCCGCCTAAATCGGGAGAGTTGGCAACTCTGTGAATGTTTTAGAGCTTCTGGCGCCGCCCAACCGGTATAGTGCTTAGCGCCGCTGATTGCCGTGCCGAAGGGCCCGGATTCGAGTCCCGCAGAAGGCATGAGGTTTATAAATGTATAGCGTCGGTGTAGCATGGCGGCACTCTAATATGCGGAGAGCCGAAAGTCCTCTAGTCGTCCTCTAGGTTTGGTGCTATGCTAGGGCCGAAAGTCTTCTAGCTTTGGTGGAAGAGAAAAGGGGTGGGAAACCCTCAGAAACGTCCCCTCGGGGTGCTCTCCATCAAAATTGGGAGCGGAACTGAGCCAAATCGCACTATCACCTGTTAGGTGCTCAAGGTTGTTGCCAACGACAGGCGTAATCTAGCGTTTCTTGCCACGAGGAATTTTGTGGACTTGGGCTGACTAAGTCAGGACAAGTCAGCAACAACAACAGAGTTTCTGGCAGCCTCTACGTTGCAGTTACGTACTACGGTAAGTTTATAAAACTTATTCTTCTGGCTTTAGTATCTTGGTAGCTGACGTTTAAAACACGCGCCGTTAATTATCTTGAGCTAGCTTAAGTAGTCTATTCTGAGTGCGGTCTCAGATTACCCATATTTGAACATTATTTTAAGTTAATTTAAATACCCACAAGTAGCGCAAGTTCGTCTCTCGCACGAGCAGGGTCTTCAGTTCATTTAAGAGTTAAATAAAAAGGTTATTTTAACCTTCTTAAGCCTATAGCGACTAAAGCGATAACTTACTTTTAGTCTAGTAGGATCTGCAGGACTTTAACAACACGAGTTTATAAAACCCTACACTTCTGCAAAAGAATCTTTTTACTTCCAAGAAGTTTATTACACTAAGATATGAAATCTTTGAGCTTCAGCCTAATATGATGAAAGAAAATTCTGAATAGAAATTTTTAAAGATTTTATTCGCACTTTATAAGGACCGATAAAGAAGCTCTCAAAGTTTCCTTTAATTCAAAGCGTGGCTAGGAAACCTTCCAGCATAATGTAATTCAAAAGCGAATTAAAAACATGATTTGTATATAAGTCGTAATTATCATAAGTTTTCACAACAAACTCGTGATTTTGAGCTAAGTCACACTTCAAAAATATTTAAAATTTATATTAAGATAATTTTTGATGCGTTATTTCTCATACAGAGTATAAAATTTTTACTAAAATAACTCATGCCTTTTAACGAGAAAACACGAAATACGCTGAAAATTTTAGGACTTTTTATACAAGCCTTTCTAATTATGAAGTTTATAGTATAAATGTTGTTACCTTTAACGCTATAAATGATTCTAAATCTTTTTTTCCCAGTACTTTCACGTTTATTTTTCAAAGTCTTGAGTAATTTCTGTATTACTACAAGTTTATATATACATATATTTAGTTACAGATTAAAAGTTTCGAATCCAATTCTAATATTTTTATTTGTGGATAGAATTGAAAAACATCATGGCAGAAAAGAAAGCAAGGAGGAAAGAATACAAAACATTGTCATCGAAAATCTAGCGATTCAAAAACTTCGCAGTTTAAAAACATCGTTGTCGAAAATATGGTGCTAAAAAATAAAACGCATGCTGATAACATCGCAGATATGTGTTTTTTCAGGCTTTCAAATTCGTAAATGCATATTCGCATAATTATTTGTGAGTGCAAGAAGAAATGAGGAATATTTCTGTTTTTATATTTTTGAATTAACTACCAAATTTTTGCTGCAAAATTAAGAAAAGAAACTCAAGCATTCAAAATCCAAAAATGAGTAGAACATTAAGCTACTTAGAGCAGTTAACAGAATTTTATAATTTCATATTTAATTAAACTATTTTAATAGAGGAAACCACTTGAAATTACTCTTTTTCTATTTTCCAATCATTTTTAGACTAGATTTTGGATGATGAATTACTAATAAAACTTTATAAAAGAGATTAATTAACTAATGACTTTTATTAGGTAACAATAAAAGTTTAAAATTCTGTTACCTGTTATAATTAGCATTATTTTTTACTCATTTTCAGTTTTTGAATGCTTAAATTTGAATGCTTAGTGAATTAAAAAATATAAAATATAAAAGAAAAGTATTCCTCATTCTGTTTTGCATTCACAAATCATTACGCGAATATGCTAATTTTAAAGGAACGCTGAAAACGCAAGTCGGGGATGTTATCGTCATGCGATGATTTGTAGGTACTTTATTTTTTACCACTATATTTTCGATGACGATGTTTTTAAAAACAGTGAAGTTTTTGAACCGCTTTGTTTTCCACAGCGATGTTTTGTACCACGATGTTTTCTCCTTGATTTGTTTTGTGCAACGAAGTTTTTGCCTTGCGTTGTTTTCTCTGCGACGTTAAGATATTATCTCGGAAAACTAATCAGTAATATATATCAGTTACTAATTAAAATTTTTAAAAAATGCAGCCTTGAAACAAGAAGATAGGGAAGTAAATTAAGTAAAGCTATGTAACAAAGAATCTCAACTTGTATTTAAAAAAAAAATAACTCAAAATACAAATTCTTAACAAAAAGAAAAAATTAGAAAGCTGTTGCATTATTCTAGCACAAAAAAAAGGAGACCGAAGAAAGCAGAGATAGGAAGTTATGGTAATTTTTTAAGTAAATATCTTTTTTGTTAAGATATTTAGATACAGGAAGTCGACTAGGGAAATAAAACCTCACAAATAATGCTTGCTTTTTTATCACTTTGTCCGCGATCTGCTAAATTTTGAAGCACACAACTTGAAGTAAATGACACAGAATCCTAATTTGCAACACAATGGAAACAAAAGAAAGATAGCAAGCACTTTACTTTGATATGCAGAGTAAGAATAAGCGTAGAAAAATGGTAAGCAAAATCATTTTGATTAGAAATCTGAAAAGTGGCTTTCGTTCCTGTAGAAATGTCCTGATATTTTGCTACCCATAATCTGATACTTCAGGTAGAAATAAATCATGAATATTCTGATGTAAATTTAAATTTAAATAAAAGAAAAAGTCTGAAAGCTTTCAAATTTTACATTACGCCCAAAGGGGCGCTTTTTTACGTATTGTGCTTTACCTTTATTTATTAAACATCATGTTTGCGGTACTTCAACCATAAAAGTCAATTCAACAGCAGTTCCGCAAAATTATTTTAAAAGAACACATCTGTAGAATTTCCGACACACAGTCTCGCGCGCTGGAGATAATTCCCCCCCCGTACCGTGTTGCCATTGCTCGATTTGGAATTGTTGAGTTTGTTAATCAAAAATTCGTGAAGTTTTAAAAAATATGAAATAGATAATAAAACAAATTTCAGAATCCAAATGCCCATAACAGCTGTTCTCTAAGTATACATGACATCTCAGAGACCATTAACATATCAAACATCATAATATACATACTGGAGATTATTTCTCAGTAGTTTTACGAACTAATATAATTTTTGTGTAATATTTAAATTGCTCAACAGTTCAAAATGCGTGGTAAAAGTGTATGTACTAACTAGAAGCAACGTATTTCAGTATACTTCTGAGAAATCAAATGAATTAATAAAGAAGGCTTGAGGAAGTGTTTGCCGAAGCCACAGACCTTAAAACGACTGAAACTTTAAACATAAAAGCAATACAACGTCCCATTTCTCTAACCGCATCATATATCTTCGCTCGAATCCGACACCAGGAAAAAGAAATGGCCGAAGTACGCTAGGAGAGACGCTAAAGCGTCTGATAATGATGATAAATGGAACGATCCCGAAAAACTTGTCCCGGTGATGACTGGGACAGCAGAAATCGTGACGTGATGCCGACGTGGAGAAAACGCGGTTCCGTCGTGTCCGGTATGTGTCACCAGAGGTGCCAATCCCCCACCCTCATTGTACGCCTCAGGGTGAGAGATCACTTTATGGGGGTGGAGAAGGTCTCTTTTCGGACGTTGCAGACCGTGAAATATCGCTGCCAATCCGCAGCCGGAAGTTCCAGCCACGTGATTTGTGATCGGATATTTTTTTGGGGGGGAGGGAGAGAATATTTTTGTCTGGATCCTCACTTTCCGGTTTGGAAACGGACATGAAGTTTAGGAAATTTGTTGAGGTGAGAATGGTGACGCCCTCCTCCCCCCTCTACTCCTCCATTCTCCAGATTAATGCGAAAAAAAAGATAAGTAGATTGAAAAAGACGCTTTATTGAAGTTTATATTAAAAATACAGGATACAGAAAAAAAAAATGCACTGCCTCCTTTAGAATTCGGTCGATAAATTGCTTGCATTATATAAAAAGTCTTTAAAAGGAAATATAAATTACTAAATCCTTATTAATGTGCAATATCATTAAAAATTCCATTGGTTGATGAACAATAATAACTTTATTGTTGCCATTATTGTGCCACTTGACTCAGTGACAAAGTTTGTCTAGGTCTCAAAAACTACTTTTTCTAGCATTATAATTATAGTACGCGCCGCATACTGTGATCACGTTTGCTCACGACTGTTTTGATATCAATAAACGATGAGAAAAAAAGTGTACTTCAAAACAGCAATGGAATATAAATAATTTGATATAAATATAAGCAGAAATATATAAATAGTTACTTTCACAATATTTTATTTAGATGGAAAATTTTTTATGGATTTTTCCTTATGTTTCTGGAAATTATTTCATAGATATCGGAAACCTGATCTTAATAATTATTGGACATCTCTCGTCGGAAAAGAAATTGCCAATGTAAAATTTTTAAAAAATTGAGCACCCCTCCCCCTTGATATATGTTTTCATGGATTCTCCTCGCCCCAGAAGAAAGAAAAATGTGGGAAAATTCTGCAGCATTATTCCTCCCTCCTGAAGAAAAGAGACCAGTGCCTGGTTAACCTCAAAATCGGTAGTAAAGTTATTCAAATCTAAGCCAAACTTAAATTGCCCTTTTGTTTACTTTTAAATGGTTGATTAAAATCAAAACGAAGTTATCTGGTGACGACTTAATCCCTTCCTTGGCGACATTTTTCTGTCACTTGCAATTTTTATAAACTATTTTCACCTTAGCTGGAGAGTTTACTTTGCTTTAAAAAAAATTATTCTAGACTATTTTGGTCATATTAACCGAATTGTTGATCGCAGTGAGAAAAGTATTTTTCAGGTTATCCCATATAACAGGACGGGACCAATATACTTGGATAACAATATCCGAATGATAACATTGACTGCTATCACATTAAACGGCGTCTATTGTAAAATACAAACCTGACGCTTGTCCTCAAGGTATTTATAATTAAACAGCATTTTTGTTAGGAATAAAAATATTCGTCTCTCGTAATTTTTATGGGGCATCAGTTTGTATATTTATTGAAGGTCCATCCCGTTTTCCACTCTGGGCAAGGGCACCGTGTGCTATGAACGGCTTCTCGAACTTTTTTTTTTCGGAACATGAACTAAAAGGTAAACTAAAGATTGGGAAGGAGTTGACTTGCACTTGAGCTAAAAAATAGCGGAGGATAACATGTCAGCAGACTTGCTTTTAAGTTCGTGGGGGCTTCGTTGAGGTGATTAGAAAGAAAAGATATTGCTTTCGTTTACACTTAAGGAGTAAAGATTAGCTATCGAAGACCGTATTTCGAATGCATCCTTTTCGGCACGGGACAAGGACTACTTATTTACAACTATTTTTTTCACAATATTCAGCATAAAAATTATATATATATATATGTATATATAAAGCCACGAAAGTTTTCCAGATTCTAAGGATAGGCCTAAAAAAATTGCTAGGGTTTTTTATGCTCTCGCTGAACTTGCAGTCTACCAGTCTGGCACACACGCCTGTTAACCTATTCTTTTCGTCATTTTAGCTTTATATTTAAGCATCATTTTCTTCGCATTTACGCCATGTACAATTCAACAGCGAAATTAAAAACATTTTAACAGCAGCACAGCAGCATATAGTATTTAGAATTCCCGATGCAGTGTCAAGTGCTGGCATAACATTTTTTAATTTTTTCAGTCTCTTTTCTCAGCTTATCATATATATCAATGTTCTGTTTTCATAGTAAGATAGTTTAGAAACACTTTTTTTTTCTTTTTATTATTAACGTTCTGCCTGTTAACTTTATTTACTAAACATCATGTTCTTTGTATTTAGGTCACATAAAATTCAATTCAGCAGCAAAATCACAAAATATTTAAAAGCAGCATATGTTTAGAATTTCCAAGAGACAGTTTCGCGCGCTGGAGATTAAAATGTTTTATTCCCTCCAGTGTTGTCACCACTGCTCGCTTAGAAATCATCAAGTTTGCTAGTCAAAAATTCATTAAATTCGCACAAAATATTAAATAAATCAAAAACAAATTCGGGACTTCCAGGTGCCCATGTTCGGGTGGAGGACTATGTTATTCAAAATGTGATGGCTCTAAGGACCATGGTTTCCTCACAATGGGAGGAACATATATACATGCAGATTCTTCAGTATTCAGACGTAAAATCCCCAGTCTAATAGCCCTTTTTGAGCTGATAATTTTACATTCATAACATCATACAGGTATAATTACAGAAATATTTGTTACAAAAACACAGTATTTTGAAACAGAAATTCAATTAAATTCTATCATTAATACTGCAACTTTACTACAATATCAGTATTCAATAGGCATACCAAGGAGAGAGAGAGAAAAAAAAAGGTTTTTCCCAGCTGCAATTCATATTTCACGTTCTCTCATGTTTTGATTTTATTATACAGTCTCAGTTAAAAGACTTATATTTTGAACAAAGTTATGGCGCATTTTAAAACGTGAGCAGTAAGTAAGTCAAAGATTCAAATTTAAGGAACATGATTATTATAAAAATACAATATACATGGCGTTAAAAAATGCATCTACTTCTAAATTATTAGAATCTTTGATCCAAAATTAATATCAGCAGAACATTTTTCCATTTTTAAAAAGTGCTTTTAATATCTCTCAAATGTTTAGTCAGGTACCATTACAAACGTTAACCTGACATAACTTCGATATGAATTTTTATAGGAATTTTTTAAAGGTGACGCTTATATCAGCCCCTTTGTGAGCACAGCGGTCATACACAGAATGATTACAAAGACATTTTATTATGCTCATATTGCTATTTCAAGATGAAACTGATTGTCGTTTACGTATTGTTCTAGTGATTAAAAAAAATGTCTTTATTAAATGAACCTAAAAACTCCACTTAATTTTCCTTGAATTACAATAAACGTGCATAGCTTTTAATAATTTAAAACTGGTTATGTCTTTCGGGAATATCTGCTTTTGTAATTAATTGATCACATGAAAAATATTTAAAAAAAATCTACCAAGAAAAGTAAGGTGAGTTACACATTTGGAAAGAACATAGATTTTAGAGATTTGAAATAAAACGAAGCTGCCTTTTCACTTTAGGAAAAAAAAAAAAAAAACTTAACTTTATTCAACTCTGAGCTACAGACGCTGTTTTAAACTTACATGAAATTACTTGAATTAAAAAAACTCACCTCTGACGTATAAAATGGATTTTTGTTTCTGCAGTATTCAGTAGCTAAATCTAATTAAGATTACGTAGAAATTCAATAAAAATTACTACGCTAATTTACCAGACAGACAGATATAACGAATACAAAATTAAATGAGCCTGAAAAGAAAAGAAGAAGAAAGAGAAAAAAAAAAAAAAACTAGACATGATTTCAAATTTCCGGAGAGCAAAACAAAAATTTCAACTTAAAAATCACATTCACTTGACGTTTGTGGGAAAAGAAAATCCCATAAACACTCTATCGCTTTTAAACGCTACTAAATTTTTACGAATATATATATCTCCCCCCCCCTGCTAAAAACGAAACGATTTAATGGCCAGGAACCAGAGCCATGATTTTTTTTACCCTCCCTCTTCCGACTTCTACCCTCCCCCCATAAGTTTATGCCAACATATTACTGCGAGAAGTGCACAGGTGCAGCTTCTTTAACAAAACAAGATTAAATATCCATTTAAAATGAATCTTCAGCGTAAAATTAATGCCAAAGGGAGGATTAAATGATAAAAAAAAATTATACATATATTCCGGCAAACAAAAGAAAGCCCGAGCAAGAAACAAAAATATTTTAACCACAATTTTCAGCGAATTTTACGCTCGTCAAAACAAAAGAAGCCCGAAGACCTTTCATGTAATTTCTCTCTCCTCTCCATCTCTCCCCAGCTTAAATGAAATGAGAGAGGGGGGGGAAGAGAAAATATATATCTATAAAAAAATGCTTTATACATCTACAGCAAAAGCTTCACTACGGCTGTATACCAACATTAGCCATCCAAATCAGAACGAAAAATAAATAATAAAAATATATTCCATTAAAAATCTGCGTTTTCCTCCATCCCATCCCTTCATCACCCCTTTCCCCTCCCTCCGCATAGCGAATAAGGGTAGGTAGAAGAACGTACCGAGCGATTAAAAAAATAATAATAAATAAAAAATGAAGAAAATAACTCGAAATATTAAGCTCAAAATAATATTATTATTAAAAAAAGGAAGCAAGATGCGGAAGGAACAAGATAATGACAACCAAACGGAACGGTAAACGTACTTCCGATGCGGAAGCTGGTCTCGTGGTATGGCAATGGGGGCCCCGCCGGCAGATTGCCCACCCTCAATATACTGACGCGTGTTACGCTCCCTATCTTTTAGGCTGGCTTCTATATAACCCAGAAATTCTAATGGCGAAACAGAAAAGTCGGCTGGTTTAATTTGGACTAAGGCTTTTCTTGAAGTTTCGGAAAACGGTGGGGGGTGGGACATTGAGGGGAAATGGGAAAAGGGAAGAGTAGTGGGTGGAGGGGGTTTCCTAACGTTAAGTGAACGGGAGCGAAAGGCAGAGAGCTTCCTTCTAATTACAGCAGAGGCCCAAATCACCCCCCTGGGAAGCTAGGGAAAAGGTTAATGGAGCAAGGGTCGGGAGCCATCCTACATTTGCTGCCAACCTCTTACTATCGCAGATGTAGGGTTGCTGAAAGCCTTCTTCGATCGCCAAGATGAATGTTTATCAGCCAAGAATGGAAAGGTGGAAAAGAAAAGAAAAAGAAAAACTATAAGAAAAAACGAAAATTACAATCGAATCAATTTTGAGCTTAGAATATTGCATAACACAGAAGAGAGAAGAAAAAAGTAATTCGCCAGTTGAAAATTACACAGATGTGAAAAATGGAAACGGTCTGCGAATTTCTTTTATAGTTAGAAGGGAAATATTCCGCGTGACCTTTGCAGATAGTTTTCAAGAGTTTTTCTCTTTTAGTAAGACAGAAAACAATCACTACGTGGAAGAATCCATCTGAAATTTAGAGGAGCTCGTTCTCTGAACGCACTGAGGGAGGGGCGAAAATACGCGAGGAAATACAATTTATTTTAAATATCGGACAAAGCTAAAATTATTACCATTACCTGCGTTAAAATAACAAGCCGAATAATGATTATTGGAGGCGCTAACGGAACGCTCTTTCTTCGGCCTAGATTTCTACCGGCCGCACGAGAACTTTCTAGTAATTTCCGCTTCTCGAGATTTCTGGAGCAAAATATGAAAAAAGGATGTGGAATTACGGTTACAGCTAACACACTGTTCAATTACATTTATTTAATTTAAATACGAATTATCGAGATAAAATTTGACTCAAATGTACGTGCTTCTGTATTTTTAATTTTCCGGCATAGCTTTCCCTTAAAATCTGTCTCGCGCTGCATTGCACGAGGAAATACAACAATTTTAATTATAATTCTACTTAAATTAACTATCTAAATACACATTCCGCAACAATATTTTTATCTCTAGTGCGCGAGACTGTCTATCGGAAATTCTACAGATGTAGTGTTATTAAATATTTTGTGATTTTGTTGTTGAATTGTATATGGTGTGAGAGGGAAGAAAATGATGGTTAACGATAAAGCTAAAAGGACATTAAAAAATGGGTTAGCAGGAGTGAGTGCAACAGCGGAATGGTAGACTGCATGCTCGGCGAAAGCGTAGAAAACATTAATAAACCGCTTCTGGGCCATCGTTAAAATCTGAAGCTTATCAGATTTTTTTTTCACAATTTCTTTTGCCATAAATAATTGTAAAACATAAAATAATATAGCAATTATTTTAAGAAGTTACGAAACTAATCTAATTGAATAGATTATTGCATAACGTTCAGGAAGTGTGTAGCCTATCAGTTGTAACGGAAAAGAGCTATGAGTTGTGCGTCGTGACAGACTTGATGATGACATTTTGCCAGTTTTGTGCCAGGACATGCAGAAAAACTGTAGTTTCGGATTCACCGCAATAGTTCTTACACATGAATATTGTTCTTAAGCATTGCTTCTTGCATATTTTTCATTACCGATTGCATTACCGATTACATAATTATTACTCGGATTACATTAATGACCGACTGAAAAATGAGCAGTGCCCTCGTCAGGACTCGAACCTGGAAAATCATCACCCACCACCTTTTTTAGTTCGGGCACCACTATAGAGACATTAGGTTATTTCAAAGTAGGCTGACATGAAAAATGAGCAATGTCCACTCCGAGACTCGAACCTCGGACCTCTCGAATACGCGCCGAGTGTGCTGACCATGACACCACGAAGGCATGCTAAGAAGGCGGGAGAAATACCTTATAATTGAACTTCTGCAATCACAGATTGCTTCTAGAGAAATCTGACCCTTAGGTTTGTCCTCGGAATTAGAAACCACAAATAACATTTAACTGCATATCAGTGAAAGAAATGTATAGGATATTAGCAAAGTCTCTGGACATCTTTCGGATATTGTTTACAATGTATATTTTTGCGCTGGTCATACTTTCACAAGCAATCTTCAAAGTTTTCGTGACAAGTGACAGAACTAAACGTGGCGAAATGACTTTTGGTTGACGGTCTTCCAAAGGCAAAGGTAATAAATCATTGTATAAACGTAAACTCGAACTCTTATTGTTCGTTCATAGACGAAACACTGTCCTAAAATCGTTTCATGCAGTATCCCACACCAAACATTCACTTTCAGGGTTAACCCGCTTCAAGACCCTTCGAGCACAAGAATTTTCAAATCCCTAAATCCGCATTATGTGTATATTGAACCAAACAAAACTGTTGAGGGAAAACTTCGAATATATGTGTAATAAAACTATTACCTTTTACGGGATGCTCACAATAATAGGGGATAAAATTGTTCACGGATACTTTTTGTATTTTTCAAGGATACGCTTTATATTTTTATTTTTAATCATCTTAAAAAGCTGCTTATTTTCACTAGAATATTTATACAAAAAATTTAATGTCAGAAATTCAAAGACCGTAACACCGAATGCATTTACAGAGCCTGCTAGCGGTAATTAAAGTGACTAAATACTGGTTGTTTCAAATGCAGCCATCAGTGACAAAGAATTTCACTTCAATGGCGCTATGCTCATTACTTGCTCTGGAATATAAATGCCTGTAAAAGATGTATAAAGATGTAAAAGATACTTTCTTCTTCCTTTCTGCATGCCTTCGTGGGGTAATGGTAGCACATTCGGCGCGTAATCGAGAGGTCCAAGTTCGAGTCCCGACGAGGGCATTGCACATTTTTCATATTTCCTGCTCTAAAAATAACCTAATGACTCTACAGGAAAGCCTGAACTAAAAGGTGGATGATGATTCTTTACCAACAGGATTCGGCAATTGGGTCCCCTAATCTCCAGTCGCCATTTAAAAGGGGGGTATATAAGTATTTACCACATTTTAAATATTTAAATATACCCCCTTCTTTTCTCTCCTTTCTCCATGCCTTCGCGGTGTAACGGTACCACACTCGGCGCGTATTCGAGAGATCCATGTTCGAGTTCCGGCGAGGGCGATGCTCATTTTTCCCGTCTCCAGCATCAAAATAACCTAATGACTCTACAGATGAAATAATTTAATGCAAACTTTCAGCTCCCTTAGGGTTAGGAACCTGTTAAAAAGAAGCAAAGTATTCGATTCCATTTATGCAAGGGTCGAATTAAATGAAGCGAATGGGTTATACACATGCAGTAGTCATACAGTTAGCCTAATAAGTACTTCAAGAAGGCGGACTGGTTGTATTAGCAAGTTTGGCCGTGATTTATGACGAACCTTTTCAACAGAGACTATAATTTCAAAATAATAAATACAGTAATTTCTGTGCTTGTCTACCAGGTATAAAATTCGGCACTTCAGAAAACAAATTTAAAAAATTTTAATTTAAATTTAAAAAAAATTTAATCACCACTAAAAAATTATATTTTTCAATACTTTCTCTGTTGTTTGTCGTGTATTTTTCTACAGCATTCGTTCTGATAATTATCATAATCATATACAGTAAACTTTCGATTTTCCAATAATTTCCCCTCATTCTTATTCAATTGTCTGTTTCATATTCACTGCTTACATTAAACATTTCATCTTATAACTATCACGTCATGTGTAAAAAAGACTAGGACACTGCCGCTTGCGGACTGTATTTATGCAGATATATTAAAATATTCATTACTTTATAGAAATAACCATACAAGAAGCGGATCGAAAAAACACGACACAGTTCGAAACAAGATGTAATAAATGAAAATAAAGCCGTAAATGATTTGCACAATGCAAAGAAATTACTAATCGATATTTTCCGAACATGGTTATATTAGTTTCTTCTTCTTGTTGTTTTTATTTTTTTTAACTTAATCGCTATTATATAAACTTGTCTATAAAAGAATGCCGCATATGGATAATGAAAATGTCAAAAATATCTAAAACTCTCAATCCATCGAAGTCAATATTTTTAAATAAAAAAGATTGCAAATTTTTTTTCTTTTAAATGAAAAACTATTTTCCTTTGCTTTTTAACATGATTTTAGAAAGTTGTACTAAAAGATCAATAAAAGTCTCTGTGATACCATTAATGGAATAAATTCGTATAATTGCATGATACTAATGTAATTTTTTTGGGAAATAATTAATAATACTCACAATCTAATTAGTTAGAGAACACAAAATTGTTTAGCTCTGGAATAAGTCCCTCAACAACATGTCTATTAATTTACAGACTTTTTTGTCCGATAAAAAAAATTTCAGCAAAAGAGCAAAAATGCAGATAATAACTAAAAAATATACAAAAAAAAACATATTTTACTGTTCTGACTTTTTCTGATCCTAGAAAATAATAATTTATGATTGTCTATATCTTAAATTTGTGCAATGAAGTATACTTGATTGTTAATTTACAACAATACACCCACTGCATACAATTAGAACTAAAATAAAATTTTAAATTACAAAACAGTATTTCGAAGTACAATGAAGTATAAATGCATAGTAATACGAGTCCTGTAGCTAGGATGAATTTACTACCTAACAAATAATTCATGAGATACGGTTCTTTACCTGTTTAGCTATTGATGTTGAATCTATCGATCTACACACACGCATATCTACTTGTGTCAGCAGCTATATCTACAAACTGTCAGGCAGAAGTCATTATTGAATCTTTTATCCGAAATATATATGGCTTTGATTTTCAACGCTTATTAAACATTTTCATCGGTTTGTTGATAAAGAATGGATGTATTGTTACCCAAATGTATGTACCCAAATGGATGTATTTTTACCCAAAGAGGGTATTTTGATCAGTAAATATTACATTTAGAAACTATCCAATTCAAATTTATTTTAAGATTTGTAATGGTAAATGCAAGAGCCTTAGTTTTTGCAGCTTGTCAAATATGCGGTAAAGGTAATATTAACTTCGCGAAATAACCGAAAAACAAAAGAAAGCAGGCAGTTGAAAAAACATGGAGGTTAATTTATTACATGCACCAGGAAACTTCAGCAAAAGGGCAATAAAAATAAATGACTGGCGGTCTAGTGGTTACATATCCACCGCCAACAAAGTGACAACTCGCCAAAGCAGGCGACGGCTACCGACACCGAGAAACAGTGATGGAGCGACGGCCAGTGCCCTCTGGCGGTCCTCAGTCGACTCGTGGGACTCGCAGCAGCTCTTAAGACATCCACCGCAACGAAAAGGTGATTTGGAAAATTTCTCCAAGTCTCTTTTGTCATTTTAGGCAGACCATAGCCATTTCGAAGATGTCTTGTATGAGCTCACTGGAATGAGTGATGTTCCAAACTCCCCTCTTATGTCAGCAGGGCCACCCCCGAGTCTTGAGTCTTAAGAGACAAGTTTCAAGAACACACTTTTCGTGTCTAGGGGCTTCACGGTAGACTAAACGTGTGGGCTTTGGGTTTTAAAGATAAGAGAGGAGTGGAAAACCACACTGAATTAATAGGAACGCCGTCTGTGCATCAACACTACGTTACAGACAGTGGCTTTAAGCGAAAGGAATTGAAGATATTAATAATCTATGTTTCGACTCATTCAGTGCAAGCATAGATAAGGATTTGAGTGGTAATAGACTAAAAATTTTGTTTACAACGGTTCCGAATGTTCTGCTTTGAAACTATAAATGCAACTGCATCTGATTTTGAATAACAAGACTACAGCAACAATATTTAATCATTCTTTTATTTCGTACTTATGTTTATGTTATGTTTTCAAAAATTTAAAGTTATTTTGAATACGATTAAGTACACGAAGTTATTCACCTAAAGGGATGCCTCGACTTATTCACTCGACTACTGACAGAGCTTTCAAGAACGTAGACGCGCGGTTTTTACATTTGCACTTTTACATAACACTAATAATACGTAACACAACAGCTTTTGGGTTCAAAAAGTGAAAATGGTTTTATTATTAAGATACATCTGCACACTAATCACACAAAGAATAATAAGTAAAATCTAATCTTAGATGACTTGAATATTTTGCATTAGTTATAACTATCGTAGGTTGTTTCCTAAGAGTTTTAAAGAACTTCCTTTAGCTTAAAATAAGTAAAGAAGAGGTCAAACAGGTCCCTCTTCATCAGGAACAAAGAAATTTGCAAGGCTGGTTGATCGATTGCGTTTTCTGTCTAAATATACGCAAAATACAAGGTTGTTTCTTTACTAATTTTAAGTTTCACTTTGGCGTGTTTATCTTCTGATTAGCTTCTTTTAGGTTCAATTTACTTTGATATTTGATTATATGTCATATTTATAAAATCATTTAAAAATAGTTATATAGATCCAAATAGAAATGTTTCAGTCTTCAAGATTCCCAGTTCTCGGTACTCCCCTCCCCCTCTTTATTTTTTAATCTTACCGACAACTTATGTTGAAAAATTCAGCAATTAAATACAAAATTCTCTAATGTTAATGAATTTTCCTTAAATATCAGTTGATAGGTAATGCTTGAATATTAATCAATATGGACTGAAATTTCTTAAGACAGGACTAATAGTTACATAGGATTAAAAATAATTCTTTATGAAACTCGGGGAAATAAACTAAAACAAGTTATTTAGAAAATATAAAAAAATTAATTTATTATGAAATAAACTAAAACATATTTATTCAGAAAGTGGTAGTCATTTATAGCTGTCAACTGGCCACTTTTGAAGACAATAAGAGGTACTTTTTTCTCAAATTTCTAACCCGGGCACATCATTATGATTCAAAAATGAATAATCAGCCCAAGGAATGATATTAACCCTCTCCTGGAAGACATACAATGTCCAAGACGAAGTAATCAGCACAGAAGTTCATAGCAACTTTAGAATCACAAAGGCATTATTCTCCTAGTTTTTTTAGCCCAAAAGGCTATTAGCATCAAAACGGCATTTTTACGTTGTTTCACTTTCTGCGTTGATACACTTTTCAAACTGTTGCCACCAATTATTATCGTCATGCATTATATTTAAAGAAATTAAATAATGAAGAATCTGCATGAATGCATGAATGTTTCTGGCATTGTGAAAAAACAATGGTACCTAGAGACATCAAATTCTGAATAACGTAGTCTCCACTTGAACATGGGCATCTGGAAGACCAAATTTGGAATTTGTTTTATTAACTATTTCATAGTCTATAAAAGTTTAACGAATTTTTGTTAACAAACTAAATGATTTCAAAAGGAGTAATGGCAACACTGCACGAAAAAATATTTTTATCTCCATGGCGTAACACTGTGTATCGGAAGTTCAAAAGATATCCTGTTTTGCTCTTTTTAAATATTTTGTGATATTGCTGTTGAATTGAATTTTATGTCTTTTAAGTGCGAAGAAAATGACATTTAATGAATAGAGGTAAAGCATAAACGTTAAAAAATGCCTTTTTCGGCGTAATATAAAATCTGAAGGCTTTCAGGCTTTTTTTTTTTTTTTTTTTTTCTGTGCGACCAGCATGTAGTACATTCAAATACTCCAAAAGCTTCAAGAAGACGTTAGAAAGAAAGAACCAGTCAAGAAGCTGAATGTGATCCATATATGCTTACTCTCACAATGTTGCTAACAACTCATGCAAACAGTAGTAGTACTATGGTCTCTCATCCAGCATATAGATCTGATTCTAGGTATTCAGGCTTCTTCCTTTCCCCCCCCCCTCCGTGTGTGTTCTAATGAAGAACATTTTATGGGGATAACTATTTGTTGGTATAAGCTCAAGCGTAGTTGAAAATTCAGTAATTTATCTATCCATAATTGATGGTCTTATTTTAAAAAGCAAAGACCCGGAAAGGTCAATGAAAATTTTTAATCCGTAGTTACACAGATATTAATCACAGTTCGAAACTTTTAAGCAACAGTTTCATTTAAGACCACATGTTTCCTGAGAAAACTAGACAATTAACAACATAATTAGGTAACATTCTTTTAAAGCAGAAAATGCGTTCAAATACTTTTCCACCAACATTACGCGCATCAGGCTTCAGGAACTTTAACGGCAATGTTCCTTCCCTGCATACAGACACAGCTGTGCATGGAAACAAACATTCCAGGGGCAAGTGGGAAACGCAACAAATAATTACGCTACTCATATAATTTTAGTTTTGGTGAAATTAGGGAGCGGTAACGGGAATGTAACATAAGTAACACAATAATCGTTACATGACGGTTATGTTTATGTTAACAATTATTTCATCTTTATGAGCTTAAACATTAAATGGTCGTTAACATAAACGTAAATTTAAAGCAACTTTCACACAAAATAAATACGAAAGCTTCAAGAGATACGCGGTATGAAATGAAGGTTATGTAAGTTCTTTTACATCAACATTTAGAAGAGAAATTAAGAAGAGAAATTTAGGAGAGAAAAGTAAAAGCTCATGTCATTCATGACAGTTTTTTTTTCACACTCTCCATCTCTCAAATTGGAAGTCATCGTTTTCACTAAGCGAATTTTGAAAATTCGTTCAAAACAGATTTGCAAGCCTCGACTGCAAGTGCTCCATTAAAAAAACTGCACTGTCATGTCTTGAATAATTTGTATCTTTATGAAGCAAGTTTAAAAGTCTGCATGTGATATTTATGATGGAGTAATATCATAGGAAAATATTATTATTCTAACCACTTCGCTAGCTATTTTAAAAGCTCGTTTAAAATGTATGACTCATCTTGAACTTCTGAAAGTGGTTGATACTTAAAGAGCCGTCGTAACTGTTTTAAGTGTTAACCTGGAATCGTAACACAAGGATCAAACTGCAGTTTTCTTGATTTAATTTTACTTTTACCTATTTATTTTATTTCTAAATGATGTCGAAACAGTTTCAATTAAAAGTAGCTGGTATAACTGACAAATATATAACAAACACTGATTTCAAACAGAAACTGGCATTATTTTCTTAAATACAGCTGCCAAATAAGGCATTTTTGCATTAAAACTGAGTGAAAGCATTTCAAAACTTCGAATATGCAAAAAAAGTTATTTGGATACATTAATTTTAATAACAAATAAAGATAAATTTAAAAAATCAAACGGCACTTACATTTAGATTTTTTTTTTAACAATAGAGTAAAATAATTAAGTGTGCGCAATGGAATGGACTATTTTGTAATAGCAAAGCAAATCATATCTGCTTTCAAGGCAAAAAGGACGACTTCATATAAAGAGCTTGCTGAGGCAAACTTTCTTTTATTTACACTTTACATGAATCATTAAAATTACATGAATCATTAACATTACACAAATCATAAAAACTCCCAGTCAATCCGGTTGCTGCGATTCAAACCAGGGTCGAACTACCGTGTCTGGCGGTCTTTTCTGCTCTGGCACTGGTAGACCATTAACTTGGCGAACAGAACGAAGCACTAAACTGATTACAATAACATAAAATTTTCTATCCTACATCAAGTTTGCCAGCGGCTAAGCGATAAAGTCGTTGAATACTGGTAGTTGCAAACTGGGTTCCATTCCAGGAGAACGGCCTTGCTGCACGGGCATTTTCGTGGTTTCCCTACGTGTAACGTACATACGAGCCAATTAGAAATTCGAAAGTCCTCGTCGAAACAATCACTCGTGTGTACTGCCATAGTTAAATAAACCAAACCAAACCTTACAACACTTGAATAAAATTTAAATTATATATATATATATATATAGAGAGAGAGAGAGATACGTTTATATGAGACATAAAATTTATACGGAACAATGAACATCAGCCAACTTTTTTTTTAAAGAAAATTCATCACAAATGTTGCTAAAGTACTTTGTTAAAGTTTAAAAATCTAATTATTCAACCAAATTTATAGCTTTTACTTAATTACATAATTACAATAATTAATTTGTATTATTATATAATACAAAGTTCTTTTAAAAACTAATTCACAGTTGTATGTTAATAAATTATTATTATTTAGAGCAGAGGATACAACGAAAGAAGTTAAGAATGAATGAAGATTGATTTTAATAGCTTAGTTTACTTAATATTCACCTATCGAAAAAATCAAGGATTCGATCAGTTCAGAGAAGGTGAAGCTTAAAGTCCTAAGAGAAAAGGTTGCACTGTTCAAATGTGAGTAACTATTATTATTCAACTAAAAAAGTAAATAAATAACTAAATAAAAACTAAAGCAAAAATTTATTTCATAGGAGGTGAGAGATTAACACAATCAAAATCGAGAATTAATATAAGGAAATATATTTTTCCTCATATTAATTTCATGTATAACGTAGATTAAATTAGCCACAGACAAAATAAATAAATAAATAAAAAATTTAAAAAAATAAAGAAGAGAGAAAAAAAAAAGACGAGCCATTAGAAAGAATAAATTATAAATTAGCCATAATAATAACTAGTCAAATAATTAGTTTTAATGTTTTTTCTGCGCTTAATTGTAATTAAAACTGTAGAAATAAATCAAAATGTGCTGCCTTTAAACATAATTATTTCTTCGGACGGAAGGATTTCTTTGTTTTTTAATAATTTGACTACAAGAAGAAGGAAAGCAAAAGATACAAATACAAACATGTACTTTATCTCAAGACCTGAATTCTAAGCAATCTAACGTAGGATTCAGTTAATTACCAACAAATATCGTATTTCTTTGCTCTCCTCGGCAATTTTTAGAAGCTATTGCGTGCAGCTGAAAATTATCAGCAGAACAACACTCACTTTCAATCTTGGAAAAGAAAGAGAGCTAAAGATCCTTCTCTTTGACTAGGCCACGAAAGCCGACCCAGTCAATAGCATTCGGTATTTTGCTTTCCGTGACTTCTTTTAATAACATTAGCAATCTCGACCTCCGTTAGGAGAGGCAGGAAGCTTTAGAAGAGGGCAATACAAGACAATAACAACAACAAACACAGAAACAAAACAAAAAAAAAGCTTTCTGCAAGTGATAGAAGAAGGAAGCAAGATTGAAAGGGGGAGGTGGGAAGACACCTGGGAGGGTGCGAGTGTGAGGGGCTGAAGACTCGAATGGGCCCCTCTGCCGTAATTACGCACATCCCGTGCAATCGAAGATGTTACAGACGCTTGCCTTCGATTAAAGTAATGGGAAAATGGTGTCTTTTGGAACATTAAACCTCCGAGATTCGCTTATTCAATGGTTGTTGGGGAGAGAGGACAAAAGACGAAGCAAGAGCAAAGGATGGCGGAGAGGGGAAAAAAAAGGAAGGATAAAACAACGTACAATGCCCTTGTCCATTACCGCTAACCCGTCGGTATCAGATGATTCCACGATATGGAGTCGCCTTAAAGACAATCAGGTTTAGTAGCTTTGGCGAGAAGAATTGGCGCAATTTAGAAGCATAAGGTCAAGCTTTACAGCATTGGTAGTCTTTAAATGGTGCTTTGCTTTCCCTGACGATCAAATACAGGGCAAAAATTCCAGACCAATTCTTCATCAGAGTTCTAAAGTTGTGATAGAAGGAAAAATAACATTGTAATTTAGATTGTTTAGATAATTAGACACTTATTGTATTGCATCTGATTTCAGTCCTATAAATATTTTTTTACTCTTACGAAAGAGTGCTTATCCTCCCAAATAATGTAGAAGAGTAGATGAGTATTTAAATTGATACAGATCAGTGAGTAGGGGTCTGCAGTATCTAGAAGCCTGTGTCAATGTTCTGAAGACCCTACTAAACTGGAAACGAGTTATTGCTTTATCCGGGAACAAATAACACAATCAGAAGAAAGGCAAAATAACTTTTTTTATTTAATTCTTATGTGAACAGAAAGCACTGCGTGTGCGATAAATGAACCTCCACTACTTGCGGATATTTTAATTAACATACCAGAAAGTTAAATTTCAATGCATTAAATTTCAGACTACACATAAAATAGACTTCTCAGGTTGGTTCAGGATACTTAACGGCGCGTATTTCAAACGTCGGCTAGCAAGATACTAAAGCCGAAATGAACTTAGGCAGAGCTGTAACAGGAACACGTAAACAGGTGTTCCTGTTACAGCTAAGGAATGTTAATGGTGTAAAGTAACAGGAAAACGAGGCTGCCAGAAGCTCTAACTCCAAACATTCAAATCTTAATCTCTGATTTACAATAACTAGTTTGCTTTCTGGTGAGGACTAGGAAAACTAGAGTTTATAGTAAAGGTGAAATCATAATAACTAGTTAATTAGCACGAAAATTTATTATTTTACATAATAGAAACTTTACCTGTAAGATCATTTAGCAATCTAGCATCACGTAAACCGCATTTCACCAAAGAGTACACCAAAGAGTACCACGTACATCTACTTAATTTTAGCAAGAAAATATGGGGCAAAACTTAGAGGTCTCATAATTGTCTTTTACGCTCTTTTCCTTAACGTTGCAGAGTCATAATTTTTTTTTTTTTTTTGAAGAAGGAGACATGAAAATGAGCAATGACCTCGAAGGGACTGGAACCCGGACCTCTCGAATACGCGCCGAGTGCGTTATCATTACACTACAGAAAGAACATGCAGAAAGCAGACAGAAAATACCTTTACCTTATATTCTTCCCCTTTTAAAGAGTGACTGGGGATTAAGCGTCCTAGTCGCCAAATCCCGGTGGTGAAGAATCATCTTCTACCACCTTTAAGTTCAGGCGCCATTGTAGAATTATTAGGTTCTTTTGTAGAAGAAGACGTTAAATATGTGCAATGTCCTCTCTGGGACTCCGCGCCGAGTGTGCTACCATTACACCACGAAGGCATGCATAAAAGAGGGAGAAAATACCTTTTAACCTGATTATTCACACACTATTTCTTGGAATCCAACTCAAGAATTTCGGCAATACAGGCACCTGAAATCAACAAAAGGCGGCACGAAATAACGATGTAGCTGGAGATAATATGTGTGTGTGTGCGGGTGGGGGGATTTGCATAAAAAACTACTACCGAATAAGTGGTTTAAATTATTTATAGAAATCAGAAAGATTTATACCTTTTGTAAGCCTTCATATTCGTAATTAAGAATATATTTATCTTCTAATATTTTTGTGCAATATTCATATATACATAGCTAAATAATGCATGCTGCATATTGAAACACCTATGACGCTCTCAAAATTTACACATGCAATAGCGACTTTTTTTTTTTTACAGAACACAAAATACATAGCCTCAGGGAACTCAAAAAGTTAGCCGAGTATATACATCAGTAAGAGCAAGTTTGGAACTCTTACGTAAAATATACACTCACTCACACATACAACACACAATAAAAAACCATGAAGAGTGCAAACAGCTCCAAGCGAGTCAAATTCGTTTACTTTCGGCTCGGGGTCAGAGACTACTTACCAAGCAACGCTTGCAAGAAAAACAACGAGAAATCCAACGGAAATTCCACAACCGCAGCAAAAGAGTAGATCCTTCCTCAAATTTCGTCTTAAATACACACGGAAGGAACCCAGATGACAAAGGGAAACGGCAATTCGAGCAACCGAGAGGGAAAGAAAAACTACAGGGAGGGGAAAGCTAGATGTAAATATACATAGGAGAAGGGGCGAATGATATAGAGAAGACGGGGCAGGCAAAATTAAATTTTTAATTACAGATCGAGGCAGAAGGAATGTTAATGGGCAGCATAAAGGGAATGGACGGCCATCGCTGCTAAGCGTCTTGCACATGAAAAGGGACAAGGGGAGATGCAACGCTCTCTAGGAAGCGTAACTTAAGGGTTGTGCAAAGTGTATAGCTTTTTAAGATTAGTTAAATTAAACTTATTGCTGATGGTATTAAAATGTAATCTTCTGTGGTTCTTTCATCTATTTTTTGTTTATATTACCTATTAAAGTAATTATGGAAACGAATCCCCTCACTCTGGAAGGAATACACAGCTCCCTGCAAATAAAACTTCATTCCGTTATCAATAGAAGGGATGAAAAATAAAGAAAAAAAGAAGAAAAAGTAAAAAACGAATTTTCTTATTTTGTAGTTCACATTGAATGAATTTATGGGCAAAAACAAATATAAGCATATATGACGGACAATACAGTCTATTTCCTATTTTTCTCATTATTGTACGAAATCACCGGCGAATACCTCAGAGCGAAAAGCTGGAGGAACTTCCTTCCCGGGAAAGGCGAATGTCAAAGTTTCAAGAGGTGATGCGATCTCTCACTCCTTTCCACATGCCTTAGTAGTGTAACTGCAAGCACACTCGACGCGTGTACAGGAGGTCTAGAATTCGAATCGTGGAGAAGGCAATTGCGAATCTCCGACTCCACAAGTGACACCCGAACTAAAAGGTGGTGGACTATAATTCGCCATAATTGAGTCCCCTAATCCTCTGTCGCCCTTTAAAAAGGAAAGTACGTAAATCCTCCTTTCCGCCCGCCTTCGTAGTGCAACTGAAAGCACGCTCGACGCCTATTCGAGAGGTCCGGAGTTGGAATCTTGGCGAGGCAATATACATGTTTCATGTTCCTACATTGATATAACTTAATGACACTACAACTTTTTCTTGTTTAATTTATGAAACACATTATAAAAAACAAATGGATCAGTTTTAAGAATACAGATATGTACAAAAGGAAGCAAAAACCTCCATCTCTCAATGATTTAGCTGCTGTTGATACTTAACCACTTTGAAAAACAAAAGCGTGTACTATAGCTCACATCTTAGTTAGTATTCTCCTACGTTAAGTAAAAATTCCTATATTACTCGTCAGTACGTAAACGCAATAAATTTAAAATAGAGACAGATACATTTGGCAATGATATGCCATTGAAGACGAGAATGATTGCAATGAGTGCGTAAGGAAGTGATGAGTGATTTGTATCGGGAGCGGGGGAGGGGGGAAACAGACCCAAACACCATCATACTTGAAATGATTTGCAAAAATTCTGTCTCAGTTATCTTCCAGCTGGCAAGTTTCAAACAGTCTAACAACGGTTTTAGCCAACACAAAAACAGAAAATGGAACAAAACAGCAAAATGAAATCTGAACATCCACACTAAGCAAATTTGACAGAATGAACGACTGATGCACGATTTATTTCGCATCTGAGGAACAAAATACAGTTGAAGCCACACACACATAGCGGACTCAAATAACACACAAGTGTAGATGGAAAACAAAGACAGGCAGTTCGAACGAAGCACAGCAACGCTATCGCCAGCGTTGCTACTGCATGAAAGCTAAAATTTTCTGTTCATTAATTCCCAGTTGGGAATGGACCGCGGGTCTTATCGTTTGGCCAGCCATTGGCGCTCAAAAACAAAACAAGAACGCTGCTATATCGCATTCCCTACCTCTCTACACCCCTCGGTTCCCTTCCAAAGGCTGTCTCCCTCCTCATATCTGCCTCTCCCCAAACCACGTCATATTAAAAGTCGCGCTGCAGCTCCGAACAATTGCAATTACTGGGGGAAAGTTCCGATAAGAACTAATTAAACGCGGCATTGCGCCGAAAAGTTGTTGTTTCGAAATCCGGGGACTGAATTTGAGAAGTTTGTCCGTCTGTCTGGCGCGTCAGTTGATCCAGATGCCGGGATCACAACAAACAACTTGTGGGTACAGAAAAGGGAGGAATAATAATTATCGCCATCAGTTTCGTTCTCAGCTAGCTATCTCCCTCCACCCACCCACCCCCTTCGCAATCCCCAATCCCACCATCCCAGCTTCTAAACAATTCTACATTCTCTCTATCTATTCCTTCTATTTTATCGCGTATCGAGCCGCCTGGTTCTCTGTTGCTCCGACCACGGTGTTTGAAAACTCCCTAAACTGAACTGATGCGATGTCTGGCAGTCAATACAGGGATAGGAGCAAAAATTGCGAGGAAACTAACTAAGCAATACTCGCAGTGTCTACTCCTTTAATAACAGAATCGGTTTCAAACAGCAACGAGTTCATAACCAAGGCTGACAAAAGAAGCCCAAAATAAAAAATACTGAAGATGGTAGAAAAGGGGTGAAAAGATACATAGCGCCACTGCCTCACACATTAGAAAATCCCGCAAAAAAAAAAAAAAAAAACCTTAATGCAGAAACATGTAACAAGGTGTTCATCATTCAATGAATAACTGTAAAATCTACTTCGTCATTCGATAAATGCGAATACAGAAATAAATATATGTTTCTATATTTATTTTTTTATAAACTTGTATCGGTGAAATGGACTTACACAACAGTGGTCTTAAGAAATTGTTTGTCTGTTAACCTTGGCTCAAATAATAAGTTTCACAATTAACTCAATATACGTTATTTCTACAGACATTACGCTTTATGTCCTAATTCATTTCTACTGACGTTACATCTTATCTTCCCTTTCAATTAATATGAATTTACGTATTTATTTCCTTGTTTTGTAGAGTCATTAGGTTATTTTTTATCCATGTTAAAAATGAGCAATGCCCTCGCCGGGACTCGAGCCTGGACCTCTCGAATACGTGTCGTGTGTGCTACCGTTACATCACGAGAGCATGCAGAAAGAAGGGAGAAAATACCTTATATACTCCCTCTTTTAAAGGGTGATTAGTGGACTAGTCGCCAAATCCTTGTGGTGAAGATTCATCATTCACCATCTTTTAGTTCGGGCACCACTTGTCATTAAGATTTTTCAAGTACGAAACATGAAAAATGAGCAATGCCTTCGCCGGGACTCGAACCTGGACCTTTCGATTACGCACCGGTGGGCTACCGTTACACCACGAAAGCATGAAAAAAGGAAGGCTTATAGCTTCAGTTCGTAAGCATATTAATATACTTAACAACAAAATATCATACATTACTATACTAGTCTAATTACACTTATTATCATTTTCCTCCCGCTAAAAGCCTTTTTCACCCCCACACACAAATCAAGGAAAAACAAAAATATATTATTAAACAGAATTTAATCTGACAAGAACTGACAAAAAAATCTTCAATATCGAAAGAAATACCTCTGTAATTAAAACCTTTTATAATCGAATCATAAAATGAAAAATATTTTATATAAAATAATTAAAAGAAATAAAGAAACCAAACCATCATCAGCAAGTCCACTTTCAAGGAGTGGGAGGAAGAAAAAACAAAAAAGAAAAGGGGAAAAAGAAAGAAAGGAAAGGGGATGAAAGCGAAAAAATACTAAAGCTTGAGAAAATGCTTTACCTAATTTTTCTTATAACTGCGCGGAAATGCATCATTAAGAGAAGCATGCGTAATATATTATTTGGGTCATCATAAAGATTATATACTTTAACACCCTGGGTCATTTATACGCGGAAAATATGATTTATAAGAAATTAATGCTTGATCAAGCAAGCATGCGGTTTCGAAGAAATGTTGGTTACGAATTGTAATGATAAAATTACACTCAACTATGTTAACATGTAATAATTATGGTGACAGTCCTTGAATATCTTTACTGAAGCTAGTTATATTTCCTCCCTTCTTAAAGCCTACCTTCACGGTGTAATTGGAAGCACGTCCGGCTAGCAATTGGAAGGCTTGTAGTTTGATTCCCAGTGAGGACACTGCGCATGTTTCATGTTTTCTGCTTCAATAAGGCTAATCACTCTGCATAGTTATCGGAATAAACCATGCACATTGATTGATTGATAAATGCATTTAAATTTCAAAGCTCATGGCATCGAAATAAAGCGAAAATATCGTCAAAAAATTATAATTAAAAGAAAAATAGAGGCAAAAAAGTACTTTACATTGGAATAAAAAATTACTTCTATAAAACAAATATCCACATGAAAAAAAAAGTTTCAATTAACTCTATTTTAGTTATTCATAGCTTCATAACTCTATTAGTTATTTATGACTAATCTATCAATTAAGCTACAAATACTGATCGGCTATATTTTCTATAAATTTTAGCTGAAAATCCTAATCAATAAAGAAGTTTAGCAGAAAAAAAAGAATATTCTAAAGGGATCATAACTTCACAATTATCTAGTAAAATACATTCAGAGCAAATTACATAGCATTATCCTTTTTATTACGGATAGTGCGGCATTATTATACTATTGTTTCTCATTCATCCATATATTATTATGCTAAATGCTTTTAGGTCACGTTCAAGCGCAGCTTCACTTATAATTCTGTAATATATACACAATTCCAGACATACAATGATGCACAAGGAGCTATACATTCACTGCAGAATATATTTTTCCTAAACACAACAGCAACACTATCCCACCCAAACGGGAAAGTGATTAGTAACTGACTGCCGTACCGAAGAGCGCAGGTTCGAAACTCGGAGAAGGCATGGATGTAATTTGTCCGTCCCTTCACAGAAGGCAAAGGTGGCGTACCTGTTAGGTGACTCCATGATAAAGAGACTACCGCTTCCGGCCTAAGTAATAGCTAACGCCTATGAATGGCTCAAGTCCGCCGTTTGGAGGGTGGAATAAGTAACAGTATTTACGCAAGCAATAGTTCTTTACTTTATGCAAGATTCCAGGCAAAAAGGCTTCAATAGCCGAAGAATTTAATTCAGTTTCGTCCAATTTCCTATCACAGTGTATTTTCATTTTCACTTTTACGACCGTTTCTCTTTTATTTTGAAAGAAGTTATCCATAAAGTATTATTCTGGAATTTGATACATCATATTTTACCAACAATACAATGAGAAATGGCTATTTTTTAAATAACTGTACATAATAATATAGCAGGAAGGATATCAAGGGTCATATTACCATGAGTTGTTTTGCTACGTCTGCTAAATAATGCAGTACTATTTCTTTCATTTTTAATAATCACATCCTAGTTTTTCATAGCAACAGACACTCAATATAGAATCAGCAAATAAAGTAATTTTTCGCTTGGTAATTTTTCGCATTAACAAGCAACAAAGAATCCTCCCGTAACTTTTCCCTTGAGTTCCATAATTCAAATTATAAATTTTTCGTTTCGGTGTGTCATCAATTTACTGCGTTTCGATTAACAAGTAAGTTCTGAGAAACACATTTTCATGTAAAATGGTTCCCGTGAACATGTCACGCAATAATTCAGTATGCATTTAAATAAAATTTGATATTTTACATTAATGCACGAAAGTTAAATTTTCAAAAAATACACTATTCACTAGAAACTGAATAATCCCACAAAATTACATTTGAAATGCAGAACGCTAAATGACACATATCAACCAAAATTATTTACCTCATTGCCACTGTATCAATCTAGCTGAAATTATGCTCCAGGCATAGTCAACCTTCTAGGTAGTAAAATTTCCTTATTGCCCACTGGTTTTGCAGTAATTTAGTTTAGAGTAAATTGTAAATTCAAAGTAATTTTTTGTCTGGAGACTTAGTAAAAGTATATTTACATAAAGTTATCCATTTATTTGTACTTTGCTTATATTTATAAGAGACAGAAAATTTATGTCCCGCGTAGCTAGCCGGTACACAGGTTTCAGCGAAAATGTTTCGGCCAGGAAAAACCTAGTGGTAGAAAAAGATGTTCGTTTCCAGGGAAAATTTCTCCTAGCCTCACGCTTTGTTAAGATGTGATAATCCTATTATGCACGCTATAGTCACAGAATAACACATAAGAGAAGTGGCAAATCCTTATAAATATATGGAGACGGGACAGAGCTGTACACGGCCTCTACCACCCACCATTAAAGTTTAAACATGGACCAGGTTGACCATCCCTGGTTTCAACTAACAAACTCAGTGATTCCCTGTACATATTACTGTACTGGTTCTCAACCTTCTTTGCCCCATGCACCCCTTTCACGATTGCTATACGATTATTCCATCTCTGCTTTCCACTAGCAAAAAGAATACACGTGCATTTATTTAACTTTGAATTATTCTTTAATGTATTTTACAAATTAAGCAAGAAAAAGTATAGAAAACGATGATAAATACCAAGACTTGAATAAAAGCAGTTTTTTATTTTCATAAACTAAAGCTAAATGCTTAACAATGAAATAAAAGGCTAACGGCATTTCTCCTGAAACTGTGAAGTCCCTCGGTGGGGGGGGGGGACCTTCCTGGTAAAGAACTCCTGTATTACAGCTTTTGGACAATGTTCTTTGGTGCATAGATCTACACTAATTTATTTTGTGTGTTACATAGAGCATTTCCAAAGTTCACAATCTTAACATGTTTTTGCAGGTACCCGTGCAATACTGCTCAGTCCGATTCAGTTGCTTGGTACAGGCGCATTTTTTGCAATGACGAAAGATGCCAGAAGCAAATATTTTCTTTTGTTTTCTTTTTCGAGAGGGGGAGAGAGGTTTAAAACTTCAGAGCTTGTTAAGCATCTGCAAGAAGTATTCTGTTTCCGCAAAAAAAAAAAAAAAAAAAATCCGCAGTGTCCGATTTGACAGTTTGGCCATGCCATAAACAGGTGATTGATTTGGTTTATCGAGATTACGGCAAAACACACTAGGGCCTGAGGGGAGAGATACCTTCGCAGAGGACTTCCCAAGGGAAACTGGTTCGTATACACGTTACACTTGGGAAAAACCACAGAAATATGCAGCCAAACATGCCCATGCAGTCAGCCCGTTCGCCTGGAATCGAACCCAAGTCGTATATATACGTGCATTGAGAAACCGTAAACAGGTGGATTAAGTAACCGTAAACATTCTTTGAGGGCGTCTTTCAAAATCAGTCAAAAAAAAATCAGTTTTTCATTGGGATAAGTGTATTAAATAAAACAGGAATTCTATTGAAAAACTGCTTTATAATATCGATGAAAACTGACAAAATTAAAAAAAGAAATACGCCAAAATTTCTAGAAATTTGGAAACATCTTTCATACATTTTAACTTCAGAGCTAGCTTATAATTTTAGCACCAGCATATTTAATAAGATATGTACTATTAATGGGCGAATTTACGTGAATGGTCGAATGAAGAATCATTTTGTTTACATATCGGTATGAAATCAAATATATCGCAGGGATTACCTGCATTTTCAACTTATATCACTTACAGAAATTAAGATTCACGCACAGTTAACATCTATGAATTAGTACTTAATGTTCCGCTCATCTCATTCAATTTTTAGTAATCAAATTAAGTTATTCAAATGAAAATTCACCGCCACTCTAGATGGAGAAATTAATATTCAACAATACATCTATTTACCATTAGTTCCTTTAAAAAACAAACCCGAATTCACACTGTTACGTTTCAAGCGCATAGACTAATGATCACAACAGAACTACGATATCACAGCGCTTATGCGAAATTAAATACAAAATTTATGTTTACGCAGACACACATCCCAGCACAATTCTCCCGATTTTTAATTCGATCCAATCCATTCAAGGAGCGGAAAATATAACGGTTTGCAATCAATAAAAATCAAGAGCAGAGAAGAGAATCGTCGAGTTTATGACTGAGGGCATAGCGGAGGAATTAAATTACCAAATAATACTTTGGCAAAGCGTGGCTCACCCCCTTCTTTGGAATGGGGAACGAGGGAAGGTGAGGGTGGCACAAGCAGCGGGGAGGAGGGGAGGGTGGACGTCGACTATCACAAACCAGAGCAGCGGCAGCGAAACGGGCGGAAAACGATTCCCTCTTCGACTTCCGACTCACGCGGGCGGCACAAAAGACTGGATTTAATTAATTCGCAGAACGCAGTTGCAAATCAGTTTATCGGTCGGCGATACAACTGACGTCAGACAAACCTTAAGATCTGGCAAACTGTATAAGCGGATTTTGATGCCTAATAAATAAGCTCTGTGATTTTCAGAGGTGCTCGTTGTCTCCGGGGCCCGCTTTGCGCAGGTTTTGTCCGATGAGATGAGAATAAAAGCATCAGTTAATTGGTAAAATTTTCGCTTCAGTCACAATCGCGTAGCGCTGATTGTTGTGTGGAGCGAGCAGCATTTTAGTTTTCATTTGTTTCTCCGGTGATGAAAAGATTCAAACGTGCAGCATTCAATACAATTGTCAAAGAGATAGACGTAACTTTAAAGTCTCCTTAAACACATAAACGTGCTCTTGTCTTAAAAATCATGACTAACAATCCACAAAATAAACATAATGATTATTTTTATTAGAGGGGCTAAAGCAGCAAGAATCAGCGTAATATTCATAAATTTGCAAATCTAGTTTCCAATGTTCGAATAAAGAACATTCTTCTCTAGATGCAGTTTCCTTCCTCTCACTCTTAACGCCTCAGCCAGGCTTGCTCTCCATCATTTGCACTTTTGGATTCGAAGAAGCAGGTTCCATATTCAAACCTTCAAAACTAGTCCTGTAAATTTATGAGTATTAAGCTGGCTCTTGTTGCGTTAGCGCGTCCAATAATCATCATTCGGCTTGTTATTTTAACGCAGATAATGATAATTATCTTAACTTTGTCCCATATTTAAAATAAATTAAATTTCCTCGCACATTTTTTCCACTTCCTCAATGCGTTCAGATGCTCAATACTCTAAATTTTAAGACGGATTCGTCCCCGTAGTGATTGTTTTTTGCCTTACTAAAAAAGACAAATCCTTGAAAGTTACCTGCGAAGGTCACACCGAACCTATCCCTTCTAACTGTTAAGCTTAGTGCCAGATTATTATAAGAACCGACCATTACAGCGAAGCAAACAACTGACGAACTGACCTTCATTTTAGATTTTCGATAAGTCAACTAAACATTCACCGTCTCTAATTATTTACGGATGATTTGAGGCCTAACGAGTAGCCCAGACAGCAGTAAGAACGGACAAGAAACAAGTTATAGGGAAGTAAAAGATAAAGATTTCCTATTGAATATTGTAATGTCAATATTACTATGCATGTATGTACTACTATGCTTGTAGTATGTATATATGGAATGCAGTTTTTTTTATTTTTTTTTAAGAAATAATATTGTGATAGTTATCCGTAGTTTACCCATGACTACTTTTCATTTATTATGCTCTTACTGCAATAGCGCCCTTCCGGAATTAAATTATTCGCATAATTTTCTCTTCTCGATTTCGGACAATAAAATTAGTAAAAGAAGGGGGTGAAATATGTAAGAAAATATAGTGTATCATTAGAGGACTATATAATAATTCGTAAGAATCAAACACTTTTCTCTTTTAATGAATTTTTAAAAATAAAATTCACAAGCAATTTAAAAAGCACTAATTTTTTATTTCTAAGGATATAAATAGAATTCTGTAGCTTAAATACTGTAAAAATAAATAACATAAAATCTGTAAAGTAAGAAATGTAAGAAATAAAGTAAAGTAATAACAATTTGGAATTAAAAGGTATACTGGAAACACTTTCCCATTCCAGCCCTTTGGGCAAAATTATCTGATAAGAAGGAAAATCCTTAAAAAAATTATAAATAAGGAGCACCATGATACACTAGTTAGTTCAAATAATTAAGGGTTTCTTTCGATTTCAGTTAACTGACTTCGTAGTATGAACAAATTATTTTTAATTGCTCGAAATAATGGAGTGAGGTAGAAACATTCCATGAAATACTGCAATAAACTAAAAATAATAATAATTTTTAATTGAGGCAAAGTAAAAAAATTTTAGCAAAAAATATAAATTCGTGTTAATTTTATCACTCACATCCGTACTTCGGTTATTTCAAAAACTGTTTTGATTTGAATCTTTTTTTTTTACCAAAAACATTTCACTGCGTAAGTTCATAAGAAAAACTGCTAAATTTTAAAAGAAATGCATAGAAGCAAATCTGATAAATAACAAATCTTTGGTCACATATACGTAGAATGTTTCGAAAACTCTAAGGATTTAGATAAGATTTTTTTTTAAAAAAAAATTTTTTTTATTCTGCCAGTTTTTATCACTATTACAGTGCAGTTTTCCAACATAATCCGTATTCAATTGAATAGACGTCTCCCAACAAAAAATTAATTTTTAAGCCGTTCTCCAAGAACTCTTCTTGCTGTCTCCTCAATCCACTTATTCAGGCATGGCTAAATTCTCAGATCAAGCGCCGTAAAGGTTTTTTAAATTTAGGAACAAAGTGCTCCTCACAGATGTTGAAAAATTTCTGAAATTTTCACACCCTCTTTCCTCCAAAGGAAAGATTGCTCTACGCATCTTTCATTAGTCGCAAAAAAAAAAAAGTGTTACAGAAGTGAGCCTGTATCAGTCAAAGAACTGAATAGGAGTAAACAGTATTGCACGGGACTCAGTATTGCTCTGGCCACACAGTATTCACTCAGTATTGCTCTGGCCAATAGTGGTGCCCACAGGTTCTAGGAACTGAACTAGGACTCATTTCCTAGAACTTGGAAGCAACCTACCTACAAGCGAGTTGTTTTAAATATGAACAAGTGAGAACAAAAATCTAGGGTAACAGCCATATATTGCGAGAAAATAAAAAGAATAAATTGTATTCGCAAACTCGCACTGGAACAGTGCAAAAATCAACAACGTGAAAAATGTCCAAAACATTTCAATAGGCTTGGCATCAAAATGAAGGATAACTATGCAAAACAGCGAAGATAAGAAATAAAATTACCATCTACAACTTCAAACTGAGACATGAAAAACAACCACAGACTCCGTTTCTTCGACCCAAACCGAGAAATCCAGACAACATCATTGAGATAGATGTATGAATACGAAAACACGACAGGCATTGAAACAGACAGATATCCTTAAAAAGCACTTGTTTTGCCGCTTTTAAAATGACGTAACTGACAAAACAAACGCACGGATGAAAAAATAAACAAATCTCCCATCAATTCTAATGTCTTTACTCGTAAAAAAAGGAGGGGGGAACGCGAGCAAGAAATCAAAAGGAAAGCCTCGTCTGCATATAAGAAGGATGGCGACGATATATAGAAAAACAATAAGGCAAACAAAAAGATTATGCAGCGATTACGGTGACTGTAATCAGGCCCCAGTAATTACCGCCGCACCGCCGTAGTTCCTGCGGATGCGGATCAGATGACGGATGCGGAGAGAGTATCTGCGCCCATTTTTCTTCCTCGTTTTTCCGACACCGTTTGCAACACGAGTAAGGGGCTGGAGAAAATTTTCCCTCCCGCCCCATGAATGTCCGAACGAAAGAGGTCTCACGACAAAAAGGGTTATACGTTCACAGATACGTATTTTTTCAAGAGTTCGTTATTTCCAACAAATCAAATACATCAAACACAGTAATCGAAACACAGAAATAAATACAGATGATGAATTTGGATAAAGCACAGATTAAGAACGTTAACCATGGAATATTCTTCGGAAGTGGCACTGGAATCAGCTAGTAACATAAACGAATGAAAAGATAGACAGAAACTAACTTGGAGGGAGGGGTTAATGGAAAATGAGAGGTAAGAGGCTGAATACTATTACTGGAAACAAGCTAACTAGAAGAACTTGCTATACATGGGTCTTTAGGATGCAAATACCATGAGTGCAGATTAGATTGGATTCAGTAAGCATATTTAGCTAGAACATAAGGCTTATAAGCGGCGTTTAAATTTTGATTAAAATAAATTCTGGGTTGAAAGCTCGATATCTTTGACATAACTCCTCGACAGGACTTTCGGATTTTAAATTCTACTGTATTTGTGAGCATCTACACCCACAAACATTCATGCCTTATCAAGGATTCGAATGCGAGCCTACTAACACGAAACCAATCTTTGTTAACGGTGATGAAACCCTTATTTTGATTAAAAATATCCGATGTGACCACATAACTTCTCGCTAACTCGATGTTTCAAATAGAAGCTAGTCTAAATATCACTTCCGGTTGATCGTTTGTAAACAAAATCTAATTCGTTGTTCTAATTAACAGAAAGGTCTGTAATATTTTATTACGTATGTGTACAAAGTGTTTTTTTCTATAAACCAGTTTTCTATATTTATACTAGTAATATAAACAAATGTTTACAACTTTTTTTTAAAAAAATAAAGTTACGTTTTGTTGAGCAGATAATCAACAAATATAAATTAATTCTACCTGCATAAAACCGCGATATTTAGGAATCAGTAAACATTGCTCGTTCAAATCGAACAATATGTTATGGGTTATATATGCAACAAATACGTTACGGTGTCACGTAAAATATTACTTCGGGATGCGAAATTTTGAACAAATTATGATCAATATTGCTAGAATATACAGTTAAGAGAACTGTAAACTGTTATCAAATTCCTAAATTTATTTTATTTACAAGAAATAAAAATAAATTTTCACTTAAAATTAAAAATTACAAAAAAAAAAAGATTCTTTTGTGTGTGGGGGGATGACTATCAATCCAGAATATGACAGCCAAAAAAAAAACCGATACGGGTGGAAAAAACCAGGTGCTTGGGGCCTATTGGAGAGAAATTATAGTGCATATTGATAAATGCAGATCATGAACAGATGTATGGCAAAACTCCAAATTTATCTGTTCTAATGAAGCAGAGTATATTGCCTTTTCTTCACCCAGATCCTGAGTGATGAATGACGAATAAGAGCAACGGGATAGACAGTCTTCCGATATGGCAATTTTGTGGGAACTCTTGAAATATGTTTCTTCGGTTTCGGTCCTTACCCCTCTTGCCCCACATCCCCCTGCCTCATTTCGAAGCCTGGAATTTATAGCCGCTATTTATCCAGCTTTTCTTTCCGCCGTTAATGAGGGAGGAAATAATTATGTCGTAAGGGGGAGGGCGCTTTGATAGCGGCTTCTTTTCATACTGCCACAAAAGTAAACATTAGGGCATTTAAAGTTTTGAAAACAAAAGAGAGCATTCGCACATTCTTTTAAAAATGCCGGGGGAACAATGGATTTTGGGGGAGGACAGTACAAGTGTAATTACGGGTTTCTAATGCGAGCACCAGAAAGCGAAAGGAAATCAAAGAAATTAAAAGAGGCTTGAACTCTTTTTAAGAGGGTAAACAAGCTTTTCATTCGGCTTCCACTGATGTCGAGATACTTTTTCATTTTTTTTTTTTTTAAGTCGTGTTCTTTATTTTTAAAAAAGTTCAGAATCTAGATGCGTAGGAGTTGTGAATAGGAAAATAAAGTACCGAAACTGGTTATAATTACAATAACAGGAACCGAAAGCACGATTCTCATGTAAATGATGAAAAATCCGACTAGCATGTTACTTCGATTATGGGTATTTTAATTCTGTTTCACTTATTCCTACATTATATTTTCGTAACTTGTAAAACTCCTGTTACAGTCAATACTTTAATTATTACGCAACTTTATAAACAATTTGGAAGGCATTTTCTCCCTCCTTTCTGCATGCATACTTGCCAACCTACGACACTGAAAAATCGGGAGAATGTTTTTTAGAAATCGGAAGATTTATTTTCAATGACAAAAAGATTTTTAAATGATAAAAATATATTTTTAATACTGAATTAACCTCAAATTAATACCTGAAAGTTCAGTTACTAATTGTTAAATGCAAACAGTACATTCTGCATTAGTAACTTTTTGGACCTTTGTTTCCACAGGAAAAGTAACTTTTCCTTTTTTTTCCCCCCCATAGAACTCATGTTATCCTTGTGTTTTGTGTACGAACATGTTTGAGAATATCAGACCTTCCACTGTGCGAAATCGAAAAATCGCAATGACAAACAGTACACATAGCAAATGCATTACATTTCCTTGAGGAAATATTAGAGGAAAAGTCATCTGTGTACAATTTGTGAACAATACGAAATATCGTAATTTTTTAAACTATTTCTCAAAAGCACGTAACGTTCACACAGATTAGCGACAAGATGAACGAAATAACAACCTCGATCTTGCTTCGTGCTCATTGGCTAATATGTGCCAGATGACACACAGTGGCACTCAATGCTTATTGGAGAAATGGAACATGCCGTTTTCGGACACGTGTTCTCACTCACAAAGCAGAAACGCGAAATTTCTCATTTTTCATTCATTCTCAAACAATTTCTCATTGATGAAACTACTCTGGTTTTCTATGTAGTCTAGAGAAAAACCAAGTACTTTCAGACACCCCAAATCACTTTTTTGGGGATGCAAATAACGAATTACTAAGCCAAGCTACATAAAAATCGTGAGAAATTTTAAGAATAAGAGAAAGTCGGGAGAAATATATTGTAAATCGGGGTGTCGGGAGACCGGACAGAAATCGGGAGTTTCCCGCCTAAATCGGTTTCTCTGCATGCCTTCGTGGTGTAACGGTAGCACACTCTGCGCGTATTCGAGGGTTCGGGTTCGAGTCCCGGCTAGGCCATCGCTCATTTTTCACGTGCCCCTACTTTGAAAAATTCCTGATGACTCTACAGTAGCCCCGAACTAAAAGGTGGTGGATGATGATTCTTCACCACCAGGATTTGGCAACTAGGTTTCTGAATCCCCATTATCCTTTTAAAATAGGGAGCACGTACGGTATTTTCTCCCTGCTTTCTACATACCTTCGTGGTGTAACGGTAGCACACTCGGCACGTGTTCGAGAGGTTCAGTTTGGTGCCCCGGCGAGGGTATTACACATTTTCACACTTCTAATGTCAAAATAACCTAATAACTCTACTAATTATTATTACAGTATTTATTATTAATAATATTTATTATTTACTTATGTTGACAGATGTGACAATACCAAGGAATTCTTTTGAGATTCATCAGTCAGTTTAACAGGTTTGAGTGAAATAATCCATTTTTATTACGGAGCCGGATATAGCGAACCAAATTTTCGGTCCCTTATACGGTACTTAATTTTAAAAGTAAGAAACATACGGGTTAAAATTTGGGTTCATAAAATACAAACTTCAAAAATTTTAATTAAATGCTCAGCCATACTAAATAAATAATAAAATACTGTGCAAGTGGCGGGCTCATAAGCTGAAATAGATCCTTTCAAAAAATACATGATTTAAAATATGTTCATGAAGAGCATTACATACAGTTTACAGGAAGTTGACTCTACATGATATTAAAAATTTTTTAAATTAAAAATTTAATACCTATGTTTAATGTATTAAGCGACATTTGATTACTGTGTTAATAAAATATTTAAAGAATTGAAGCTTATAAATTAAACCAACTCACATTTCAAATATTCATTTTTTTAATGAGATAAAAATATTGATGACTCGCCGAAGACCGCGTTATAAAAAAAATTTGCTTACCTTTTTAACGATTCTTAATACATTAAAATAAATCAGTTCATTTCTTATCTGGCGTTGATTTTTGAACATCAATCAAATGATTATGCATTTTGGAAAAAAATCCAGTTGAGCGTTGAAGCCAGATGTTTTACCAATGACAGCATAGGAATTTAGTGTAACGTTAACGGCATATGAAACAGAATTTCGGAAAGGCGTCACTTTTCCCCAAAATACTTGTAAATATAGCTTACCTAAAAAGAGAAAAATTTTAAAATATTAAATTTATTTGAAAAAACTGCAGTTACATCATAATAATACATCTCATTACAATATTTCATATTTTACATAATATTGTATAAAGTTTTATATAGCATTAAACAATCTGCTTTGAAAAGAAATAACCAACTATTTTTAAAGCGTATTTTGATTACACGTATCATCAGGAGACTGTAGAAAATAAATTTTTAAAAAAATTAAATGAATAAAATTTGAAAGTTTTGAGATTTTATATTTCGCCCAAAGTGGCTTCCCCTTCTCCATTTGCAGACACATACACGTTTCGAAAACACTTGGGCTAAGCCACACTTGGCTGAAGAATTTCCGATAGACAGTCTCGCGCGCTGGAGATTAAAAAAAAAAAAATGCTCTACAGTGTTGCCACGGCTCGCTTGAAATGGTTGAGTTTTTTAATCAAAAATTCGTTAAAACTTTATAAAATATGGATTAGACAATAAAACAAACTCCAAATTCGGGCTTCCAGGTGCCCATGCTGGGGTGGAGGACTATGGTATTCAAAATTTGAGGGCTCGAGGTGCTGTTGTTTTTTCACAATGCGAGAAACATACACATATTCATGTAGATTCTTTATTATTTAATTTCTTTAAATATAATGCAGGGCGATAATATTTGGTGGCAACAATTTGAAAAGTGACTCGAACATTTAAGGTGATTCGACTCAAAATGTCGTTCCGAGACTAAGAGCTCTTCTGGGCTAAGCCCATTTGGGCTAATAAATATACTGGATTAAACAAATCTATTGACAAGAACAAAATTCGCCAACTTTGAAACTCTGTAAACAATTAAAAATAAATTTTTGCGGCGAAAATAAACTTCCGCTTCCCATAAATACTTCAGTTCATATATTATTCTGTAGAAGTCTTCGGAATTTTGTTTGAAAACTTTCTGCATTAGATGAAAGCAGCATTAAAGCTCAGCATTTCAGAGATGAATGAGTAGTGTAATATTTCTGTTATGTAATACACTTTTTTTTTCGTTCGTATTTGAGAAATATACTATTCTAATTTATTAAAAATACGGTTGAATTAGGTTAGTTGATTATGGGATTAGCACGCATGAGTTACTTGCCTAAGCGGAGGGATATCTGCATGGACAGCTTTCGAAGGAAAACTGGTTCTTCAAGTTTTAAATAAATAAAATCACAAAAAATGCCCATGCAACCAATCCCTTCGCCGAGATTTGAATTCACATTGAACTAGTAGTATTCAACTGTCTCATCCACTCGGCCACTGGTGGCTGCGGTTTAAAACATAAAAATGTATATATAATAATTGTGGCAAAAAATAAAAATACAATATTTCAAAAAATCAGATAACTTCGAACGTAACGTTAATTTTTAATTACGCTAATTAATTAAGCTACGTAAGCAGCTAATTTATATGCCCTGCAATGTGATAGACTAAAATGAAAACTTTTTCTTTAAAATGTTACTTAGGAAATTCAATAGTTGTGGCTTAAATATCATTTTCATAAATTTGCATTAAATCAAAATAATCATCGGATAGCATTATTCGGCTGAAAAATTATAATGATGAAACGACCTTTGAACAATGCTTTTAATCTGTAAAATATATAGCAAGTAAGTATATAAAACTGCTGACAGATCGTGAACTTTTCGCAAAAGAAGTATGAAATAAATATCAATCATGCTGTCTTTTACGTTTTTATTTCACTTTATTTACGTACTTTTTTTCCGTGAGTTTGAGCACAAATAAAGGTCGCTCAACGCCTGAAGGCACGGATATTACCAAAAACTTAGCTTTGTGGGGTCCAACAATACACATAACGAACCCCTGCAACACAAGGGAGGGAAAGCAGGGGGGATGTTCGTTGTCTATATCTCAGAAAAAATGACGTTACAGGTTCTGCATGGCATTCGGGTCAACTCCATGAAATATTCATGAAGAACGTAAAAAAGAATACTAATTTTCCTTTTACAATGGTTTTTCTTTAGAATAAAATAAACAGATGTATATTTTTAACATACAACACTTATTTATTATATTTTGATATTCAGTGCGACAAAACTACTCGCAACTAAATATTAAATGCTCTTATGACGAGAACTTTAACATCATAAACAATTATGATCCTATTTTTTAAGCTGCTGAAACGCAAAAACAGAATCGCTTTACAATATTCACGTGAATGAAAAAATATTGCATGCTCGTCAAAAGACTTATAGGTAGAGAACTGGGAGTTGAGTTCAAATGTGGAAGCCGGATTTAAAGCCGGATTTTTATGTCGGTCACCGGAGACACTTAACTTGAGGCATCAGATTTAGCGTGTATTATATAAATGTTATTATTTTCTTATTACAATTTAGAATATATTTTGCCCCTATTATTTTGTTTAGGTCGTTTAGCCGTTATTTAAAATAAATGAAAAAAAAATTTTTTTTTCAGTTTTCTATCGCAAAGGTCATTAACAACTTTTGCCCTAGCCGCGAAAATATTCCGCCCAATCCTGTCAAACCTATCATTACTCAACAGAAAAGACAAAACTATTGCTGGGCCATGTACAGAAACAGCCTGAAATCATAACATGCCATCACCTTTATGGCAATAAAAATTACGCGAAACTTCCACCCGTTATTTATTTATCTTATTATTTAGTTATTCATTTATTCCCTTTTGTTTCCGTCTATAAATTTACATAAAATTTATTTTAATTTCCATTGCAAAATTTGCTTTATTATTATTTTATTTACTAATTTATTATTAGAAATGTAGAGAAATAAAAAATATATGTATAATTCATTTAATGCACCGCGATTCACGCATAATGCAATAGCACATAAAATCATAATTAATTACAACCTGAATTTTGTAAACTACATAAAAGTTTGAACTGCAAAATCTGCAAATTATTATTTCAAATTCGTATAGTGGAAAAATTCAACGTTCTTGCTTTCTTGCTTAAATAATAAATTATCCATCGCCTTGATCGCATTAATAATCAAATACGAGTATACAACTACGTTTTGCATGCAAACATTTAAAAGATTTTTTTTCTTTTTTTCCTTTTCCAAATGTTTCAGTGTTTGAAATAGGCAATACTTTTCTCGAAAAAATGTGAAAGAAGTCACTACATAAGATGTTGCCTAATACTGCAAAAGATTTTAGACTTAATTTAAAGAAAAATTTACCTATTTCCTTTGGTACTTTTATTAAAGGGAGAAAAAGTATTCAGACCGTTCGTTTTATCTTATTTTTTTGTGGGAGGGGGAAGATACTTATTTATTGCTTAAGTCCTTTGCTTCGGTATTGATATTTAGGCATATATTTGTGTGTTACTATATTAAAAATTTTCACAAAGTTTAAAACTCCAGGCTTGCCTCTACTCTTTTGCTGTTAAGGAAAAATTTTTCACTGCAAACATATTTAGGAAAGAACAATAATGTCTACGCAGTGTAAGAAAATCTGATAGCAAGAAATGGCTACGTATGTATACACATACCTCCCGAACACGCGTCGAGGCCTGCTTCCAATTAAACCACGAAGACACTGTATACACATACCGCAAATATAGGCTATTTACTCGTAGCTACGTTTGTTGGCGATTGCATGTTTACAAAATATAAAATTACAAAATACAAGAAAATTTAATTGTAACCGTGGCGTGGGTTCCAACTAACTTTGTGATATCACTTACCATAAAAGTGTTATCGTTATTCTTTATAGTGAATCACTATCGCCAAAACAGCTAATCATCAAACAGATAACAGAATTAAAGTACTTTATTTTGCATCATCACTCGTGAGTGCTTAAATTAAAATATACAAACACGAATTCACCAGCCAACCTGGACCTGGTTTCAAGAATACGCTTCCTTTCAAAACGAATAGAAATTCAACAATTTAAATCTAACCTATGCAGAAACTACAAGATTACTTAGACCAAGACAGAATTTCGAAAATACATTTACCAAGCAGGATCTAACCTCACTCTAAAGCATTCCCAACAACAATGGTCTTTTATTCGATTGGTAGGGGGGCGGACTCAGGCCAAAAACTTTCTAAAAATTACTAATAGATTTAAAATGTAAAGAAATATTGTGTTTTCGGGGTTAAAAACTGTGAGGATTTATCTATTTATTTTTAACTAACCCTATCACTCTTCTTTCACCCACACTTACAATTAACACAATAATGCAATAACACATAAGCTCATAATTAATTACATCTTCAATTTTGTAAACTACACAAAAGTTTGAACTGCAAATAAACTTCCGCTTCCCATAAATAAACAAATAAACTTCCGAAAAGAATGTAAATAGGATAGCCACTGTTTATTCAGTTTGAGAGAGAAAAAAGTGCTATTTATGCGCAAATTAATATTAGAGCGTGTTCTGCTTACTTCAGGCCATGTTTTACAGTGACTTAACTAGCAATTTGATTCTGTGGCGTTGAGGGCTTCTAGCCATTTGGCTTGTCCCACCCGTTTTCTACAAACCAGAGCCTATCCTGCGCGTTACTTTATCCTTGTGAGTCGTTAGGCTAATCTATTACATTTGATTTAGTTCAACATTACGTATTTAAGTTAAGCCAGAAGTGTTGGCTTGTGTAAACCAAAGTTGGGTTACTGTTACTTCTTTGTGTTCAAATAAAAGGGTCCTATACACCCATCTTCCGCTTTCTGTTTTGTTTCACAAAACTAGGAAAAAACTCTTTTAGAGTCTTTTTTAAAGTCGACATCGCATGCTTCCTAAGAATACAAAACTTTACAATATCTTTTGTTTATAAGCAAATTTGACTTTAAACAGGCTTCTTATATTCCCTTTGGTTTGATGGAAAAATAGCTATTTATAATTTAACTACTGAGTCTGGTCACCTTGTCTTTTACGCCGCACTCCAAGGTACCATCCATTTCGTCTCCAGAGGAATAGGGCAAACCATAATGGCTTAACATCGTATGAGAACAAATCCAAACTGGCGAACCTCTCAGCGGAGATATGAATAGCCTAAACCTCATAAGCGCACCTTAATGTGTTCTTTTTTCTGCCCTCGCGAGAACGCCAGTCGAGCTAATTTGGGCTCACTTAGGCTAAGTAAAAGCTCCAAAAAGGAGCAAGGCGAAAAAAGCTTAATGCAAAAAGCCGTGAACGATTCAATTAAAAGGTTAAGCAGGCGTAAAAAAACTCATTGTTGGATTTGTTCATTTTCACTTAACCCACTAATGAATTGCTTTTCTTTCGTTGCCCCTTTTTTCTTCCTTACAGAGTTTTTTAATTTACTTTTTTTATTATTATTTTCGTGTGTCAGATGATGCTATGATGCCTCCAATTTTTCAGACCATCGCGTTTGGAACTATAAACCAGGCTAGCGTGAATCATCGGCAGTAATAACAGAATAAAGATCCAGAATGGTAAATGTTGCGTGATAATATTAAGGACGCAATTAGTTTTTTTTTTTTTTTTCGTGAAAATTTCATGCGTTAGGAAAAAAAATATTTACGTAATTTGGTTCACTTAACGAGTGACGCAGAGTTAGTTATATTGCATGCAGATACTGTTCTGACGAGATTAAAATGATATCGATAGTAATAATTATCTAACAATATTTGAAAATTCAAACTTCTACATTTTACCATTGTAAATGACAAATTATAAGGGTAATTTTAAATCTTTGATTCAGTTTCACGCTATACATCAACTCGTTAAATATGTTCTTCGCAATTAAACCATAAAATTCAATTAAAAAACAATATCACAAAAAATATTTAAAAAGAGCATACCTTTAGAATTTCCTTTACACACTCTCGCGCGATGGAGATAATTCCCCCCCCCGTAAAGTGTTGCCGTTGCTCCCTTTCAAATCGTTGAGTTTGTTAACCAAAATTTCGTCAAAGTTTTACAAAATATGAAATAGATAATAAAAAAAATTCCAAATTTCAAATTTGGGCTTCCAGATGTACACATTCGAATGGAGAACTACGTTATTCAAAATTTTATGTCTCCTGATACCGTTGTTTTTTCACAATGCGAGGAATACACATAAATTCAGGCAGATTCTTCATTTTTTAATTTCTTGAAATATAATGCAGGAGCTTTAATATTTGGTGACAATAATTTGAAAACTGAAACGCCGTTTTACAGTGGACAACGCAAAATGCCAAAACGAAATTAATAGCCCTTTTGGGCAAATTGCCCCCTTGGGATAATGAGATAGGTAAAAGCATATCGAAATTTTTCAATTCAACTAAAAAATTAATTAATAAAAAAATACCCAAAATCGTAAAACTACACAGTCTGGAATTTCTAAGGCAGGATTCTAAGAGCAATGGTTCTCAACATTTTTTTTCCTCCATGCACTCCTTTCACCAGTGCTGGACGATCACCCCTTCTTCTTTCCAAAATTGAGAAAAATACATATACATTTATTTAAATTCGGATTATTTTTTAATGTGTTTTTTAATTTAAACAAGAAAGAGTATAGAAAATGATAAATACCAAAACTTGAATAAAAGTAGTTTTTAATATTCATAAACTAAATTTAAGTACTGAACATGTAAATGAAAGGGTAACAGCATTCATCACTGTAACTATGAAATCCCACCCAGGGGGCAGCTCCCTTTTGGTAGAGAACACCTACATTATAGCTTTTTAGCAATGTTTTTTTGTGGCATAAATCTAACTACATTATACATATATTTATTTTGAGTTAATACACATATCATAATGCAGCTGGAGATAACAAGAAACTGTGAATATATCACATCAGAAATTGATAAAAATCAAGTTAATTTTTTATTAGAAGAGCGGAAATACTCTCAAGACTAATAATACATTCAATATCGAAATATCAGAAACCAGAATTCAGCTAATAGCTGTTTCCCCAATATTTAAAGTGGATTTCGTTAGTATAATTTCGAAAACTTTCATAAGGCATATAACCATTGAGTAGTTGGTTATAGATAGTCACCGACAAATAAATCTATCATATAACAAATTTATTATGCCAAATTATTTGAGGAATACCATAAAGCAAACAGGCCTGTAGTTTTATGCCAGAATAAATTATTTATATACGACTCCTGAATGAGATATAATATTAATATAAGCCTAAATAACGCAGTCATGCCCTGCTATTTTAGAAAGAGAAAACATTGTGGTAATACGATAGTGGCTATGCTTTGACCGAAATGAAAATGACAGAATATAAGATCACAATATAGCTACCTTTAAAATTGCCATAATAGTCAACGTCCACAATACCAATATGGATAAATGAAACATTAATACAAATTAATCCATTCAAACATTAGACTAGAAAATAAACCTCAGTGTCATGTTTAAAAAGAGAGCAATCAGGTGCAAGTTAATGGACGTACAGTCTGAAACTGTAATAGTATCTACTATCACCTTGAATTTGGCAAGAATATCAATTACCCTATTAACTCAACATGCAAAGACCATGAATTTATTTTATTCGAACCTGAATTGTAAACTTTGAATCCTGAATCTATATAAAGAAGAAATCTGTGTGTGTGTTTGTTTGCTAATAACTCAGTCACTACAATAGCTATCGTCACCAAACTTTCTACAATTCTTTTCTGGATTCTGGAAAAGGTCGACGTCCACTTTTTTCCCCAAAAAAGTAGCTAAAATCAGAGATATTATTTAAAAAGGCGAAAGAACGATAATTTTGGCCTTCATTCTTCCGAGTGGCAACAGTCTCGCAAGTTGGAGATGAAAATCTGCTTTATTTCGAAAATTGTTGCCACTGCTCGCCTTTAAATCCTACAGTTTGTTAATAAAAAAATTCTAAGTTTTACGATTAAATAAAAACAGCATTGACATTAAATACATTATTCCCGATTCTAAAAATTCGTGAGAAGCCACTTCGACTATTCCCATCTTCGTACGACTTTAATCAGCCGAAATATTAATTAAAAACTCCGAAAGCGCTACATTTTCGCACTCATTTTTCTGAGTGGCAACAGTCTCGCGCGTTGATGATAAAAATGCTTTATTTCGAAAATTCTACTGCTCCTTTTGAAATCGTAGAGTTTCTTAATCAAAAATTTGCAAGTTTTAGGAAATCTATACATATGAAGATGTTTATGTGTTTGTTTGTTTGTTCGCGTTACTGATTTCTGATCACTTATGATAAATTTTTTCCCACATTTAATCGATTAAAATTGAATGTAGGTGAAATACTGGATAGAACTTGAGCTTGATTTGAAAGACAAAAATCATTAAAAACTGCATGCCATTGTTGCTGATATAATGAGAAAGAATTAGCTAATTTTATACCGAAATTTTGTATGTGGGTTCCATATCGCATCAGAGGGAAAAATGTATGATTATGAATCGTAATTTTTGCATCGTTATTAGAGAAGGATTACAGCGGTACCGTTCGCTCTGCTGTTAGATGTATCACTCTAAATCTAACTAATTGGCATCGGGTATTTCCGCTAGTAGATATATAAATTGGTCATAAGTTACCCAGAGCACTTAAGTATATCATCTAAATAGCAGGTTCAGTTCGATTACACATCAAATGCAAAAATTCAATTTATTTGAAACATATTAAATTTTAAAACACTTCAACGACGTGCTCTTTTTGTTTCATGTCCGTATTCCAACTGGCATACACTTTCTCACTATGTACTCTTTAGCATTTAGAGTAGTATTTTATTCTGATAACTTTGGCAAGGTTTTGTTTAATTTCAACAATGTCTCGCAGTCTGATGATGGTCTTTTATAAATCTTTCACATATAGAAATGAAGCAGTAAAGCGTTGATTGCATTTTGTTCAGTTTAATCTTTTGACACACCCTGTTGCAGATTTCTTTCGATAGATAAAATACAGTAATGCCATAAAAATTACTGACAGTTGCAGAGTAGATTTAAATTTAAATATTCTAATGTTGCCGTAAGAAAAAAAATAAATAAATAACTTCATCAGATATTAAAGAATGGTTGCAAAGAATGAACTACAAATGAACGAATACCAAAATAATAAATTCTTATGCCTAATTTTATAAAATAATTTATTTTGCAAAAGCATGCATGTGCTATATACAGAAACAAAGTTCACGGCAATTCTTAATTTTTTAAAAACTAAATTTATGCATTACAAATGCAGCTGAGAACGGTAAAAATTGCTACTCGAAATAAAATTTTCTTTCCGAAATTTTCAAAAATTCTGAGATAACAGGGGAATCCGAAGTATTCCCAGCGTTTCTATGACATCCAGCTAGGAGGGGTATGCAGGAGAAGTTAAGATTGCAGGCTGAGGAAACCAAAACGAAACAAACGGAACTCGAGCCGCAATTTCTCAGAGAACCCGAGATTTGTCAAATTGCGCTTATAATTACAACTGCAGCCCAACGAAATGCTTTCCTAAAAGTTAAACTTTCGGAAGTAATGTACGGAATGTTTACAAATAAATGACTGGTAAAACTTAAAAATGTCGGCATTTCGCTTCAGCACTCTTATACGGCCGAGGAATTCCACGGTTTACGTCCTTCCTCCCCACTCAAACCCCCTCACAACGACCTCCCCACATCTCCAAAATCACGAAGCACGTACACACATATGTGTGCCTGCATGACGACAGGATGCCTGTATGGGTGGGTGGTGGAAAAGACTGGTAACGGTCGTTTCACCGTTAAAGGTTCGAGACTCTTCCCTCGAAAACGTTAAGAGGCGGTTCTGCTATGCCGGAAATTTAATTTCTTTGCCAGAAAAGAAAATTAGGCTTATAAATACCAACTGCGAATATCGCGAGTGTAGGGGTGATATTCGGGTGGGGGGAGGGTGACTGTACGTAGCTATATTGCTCAGAGAGAGAACGTAGAGAAAGAGAGGGAGAAAGCAATGGCGTTTTGCGTGCAGATGTAATTAATTCCAGCTTTAGACTCTGACGTCTCAGCGATGAAGGCAAGGGAGTTGGTTGGGCTGCGGACATTTCCAGAGTTAGCGAGCCAGAGTTGTCGTGCAAATTAACAGTAGCTAACACGATGTACGCTCTCGGATGTTATGAATATTAATAAGGGGCTTCCGACGTCACTGTCCCGCGTCTGGACTTTTCTTCGGGTGCTTGCAACTATTCGAATGGGTTCGAAAAAGAATGCTGATTCATGGGCGCGAGCAACTAAAGGTCGCAGATTTTCCACGCTGAAGCAGCTTAAAAGGCTTACTCTGCGTTAGGATAAAATTCTCGGTAATACAGTATCAAGAAAGATATAGTTCATGAGGTGGGGTGGAGAATCATAATTAGAAACTTCGAGTTAGAATCGCCTTGAAAAATAATGTTAGTGTAGAAAGCAAATATATTTCTGCCTTGAAATGTGAAAAATGCAACTATAAATTATAAATGCAAGCAGGAAGGGACAACGTTGCATAAATTGTATACTCTGTTACTGGAAAAATAAAAAAAATGTGATGTTATGAGCTTCAAAATTAAAGCTCAACTAGAAAATGCTTCCGAAAATTGTTTCCATAATGTGGAATTTGAAATACTAAAAAAGGAGAGGGCGGAATGAAATTAAAACTGTAGCTCTAGTAGTAGTATTCCAGCAATATAAAGATATGCATTTAAATAATGCATAGAGAGATGAGTACGTAATATACATATATATGTATATATAGAGAGAGAATTCGATTAAAATAATAATTATAAGTAATTGATAATATCCCTATGTGCTCAAAAGTCGAATGATTGACACATGTAAAGAATAAACATTCATATTAATTACATTATGCATTGCATTATTCAAGCTACACATTGCAATACGATCTTTTAAATTCATCAGTTCCTGAAATATAATAATTCTAAAAACTCTACATTATTATTACATTATACCATTACGACACGTGAAACGTCTGAATTGAACTTGAAGAGATGAAAAGCTTATTAAAAGTTGATTACGATACAATTCTAAGATATTATGCATCAATTTACATACGCTAAACGCCGCCTTCTTTTAATTTAAGTAACTTAGCGACATTATAGCAATTAATGCATGTTATATGCATGTACTGTAGATTACCATCTGAGCAAATATAGGCTGTAAAGATTCTTGGTGGGAAAAAAAATTCAGACAGTGTAATTTTTTAAGCTTTCGTGTCACAATCGCAGTTATTTACTCATTTTCCTCCTATTAAAAACAATGTTGTGAAACTAAAATTATATGGAATGTAGAATATTGTGTTTTGATATATTTTGCTTAGTTTGTGGACACAAAATATTTCTTTCTTAAAATATTAGTTATAATTTTCGTACTTAGGTTAATGCATGTGAAGGGCCGCACAGACGGTGTAGTGGGAGGTTAGTGATGCTGGCTGTATGTTTGTAAATGTATCGTGTCTGCGCGGCATGGGGCCATTCAAAATAAACAGACAGCCGAAAGTTCTCTCAAATAGTTTAGTGGTAGAGAAAGAGGAATAGGAGATCCTCGGTCACGCCTCTCTGGAACTGAAAACCTATAACAGATTAGATGAGGAATGGTTTTAGTTTGGTTTATTTGATTATAGTGAAGCACTCGAGGGCTATCTGCCCAAGGGGAAAGATGTCTTCGTGGAGAACTTTCTAAGGGAAACTAGACGTTACGTATGGTAGATGAGGAATGAAATATTGAAATATCAGCGATATAATCACAGCTCAAAAGTCTCGGAGAACTGATTGATGCATTTACCGGGGGCGTGGAAATTAGTGAAAAGAGAAATATTTATTCTCAAGGAAGGAAGGAAACCCAGATTACTCCTTTTGTGATAACCCACAGAAAATAAAAGCAGAAATTGCGTGAAAACTGGAAAAGAGAACACTCAACTGTAGAACCCAATAAAAATGAAAATGCCAAGGACGGCGAAAAAACTGAAGGCAGTCAGGAAAAGCTCAGTTCACATGTGCACAAATCAGCTTTTCTTGCATACGTTTTACTCCTTTTAATAAAACTTCAGAGTCTTTCCTACCCTGATTTTTTCCCCATTTGACCTTCTCACATTTATAGGTTTCCCAAAAGTGGAGTATTCTGGGAATCCATTTTACTTTTGGTATAAAGACCTGTTATAATTCTTTTCTATTTAAAAAAGAACGATCTGATGCACCCGAAAGTTAAGACTTTCTCGTGTCCTGTCGAGGGTTACACTCTTATACACACTTTAAGATAATTTTTCTGGTCCTCTGCCTTTCCTGTAACTATAATGATTAAAGGTCAAAAATCTTAAAAATTGTCCAACACAAATACATAGCGTTAGCCAAGATACTGAAGTATGAAGGTCACATTACTTATTAATATTAAAAAACTTAATAGAAACTTTCTTCCTTGGCCCTTAACCACAACAAAATTCGTAAAATGGATATCAGATTTTTTCACCCACACATTTACTAACAATTCATGTTTTCAAAAAGTTTACCGAAAATGGTTGTAGGTCATTTCTATTTGAAATTAAAAAAAAAAATTATCATCAAGTAACATGCACTGGGACACAAGTATTTGTTCCAAATCTTCTGAATTTCTGAAAACACTGGCAGAATGCTTCTTTTATTACATTTCATAGATTGGTGTTCGTGTCCTTTTTGAACTGTTTGAAAACGTTGACCCTATAAAAATACTTCGATACGAAAGAACAGCTGCGTAACCAATCTGGTAAATAAGGTGATATACCAGCACTGATATATGTTTCTGATCAGATAAACCCAAGGTTCTTTGTTTAAAATACGACATCAAGCCGAAACATCAAAAGATAATTTAACCCGTTCAGAGTATATGTAACATGAATTATACTACTCCAGATGATATCACTTCATGTATTTTTCATTTACAGAAAGTACATTAATGCTGTCTAAAAGCCATACTTAAACATTGAAAGTTTCATTCATGTGAACTTTTTGAACACAGAAGGGGAATAAAACGAGAAGAAAAATAGTGCAACGACATACTAAACGCATTGTTCATAATTAATAGTTTTATTGTCCCTCCGATTAATTAGATGTTTATTAGAAAGAATTAATATCAGCTTGCGTAAAATTTCGAATCTAAAAAACTAGAGTAGTAGCTTCCAATTTGAAAAGACTTAATCAGCATTCGTGATGACGAGATTAAGCAAACGACAGAGAAGTAACTACTTATCGCATTTCCTGCATATGATAGAATCACAGCCTGTTATTATCGGTTTGATTTAAAAATACGGAATGTGCAAAGATTCCGAAAAAGGATAGCATGAAGCACCAATCGAATGCTACAGGCATCCAGTTTTAACAACTGGAACATTTCCTCCCATATCGCTCACTCAATTCTCATCCCGTCCTTTCCAAAAAGGTAACTTCCCGCCAATCGGCCATTATAAGGCGATTCATTCGACATCACGTGACGTCCTCCTCCACGTGAATTACTACGTGGAAATTTCAAGTGGCTCCGTCATTGTTGGAGCTCCCATCGTTCCATTCTCTCTCCTTTGTTCCGTACCATTGACCTGTCGAGGAGACGAAATAAAATGGCTCCCCGCGCCTCCCGATAAAATAAGTGTCGAAGCACATAAAATTAAAGCTGCATTTTCGGCCCCGCTCCAAATTAGCGCTTATGAGCCATTTCGGCCGGAAATTAGCCCGGTATATTACCCACTCTCGAAATCACTCCTCGGAAACGCCCGTTAAAAATCAAGAAGTTGAAGAGTTATTATTTTTCTGCCTCGCCGATATGATTTAGAAGGGTATTTGATGTTGACGTTTGATTGGAATTTTTTCTTTCCCCTCTAAAGTCTTCTTTGTCCTTTCGTTATATTTTTTCCCTTTAAAGTTGTTAAGGGTGATAATTGCTCATCAACACTTTTATTTATTCACTTTTCACTTCTTTATTTTTGATTTATTCAATTTTGTCCGAGCGGAACTTCTAAATAGGTTTCGCCTCCCTCCCTCCTTATTTTTTTAAATATAATAATTGGTAATCTGAAGAAGCTCGTATGATTGTCTTTTTCCACGGTATTTTATTTTGAATTACCTGCATTCAATATTTATCAGAAGACATAAAAAGACTTTGTACTTGATTCTGTTTAATGGAGTTTTCATTATGGTGATAATTCTACCTCGCTCAAAATGTTTTTGCATTATGATTCGACTAATGGATGAGATGCGTTTATTGAAGATAAATGGCTATTAATGTTATAAACCAATGAAAACAAAAACCTACTTTAAAATATTTGCGCAGCATATGCTATGCTTATTAAGTAGTAAATGATCCTAAAACTTTATATATTCAGAATTCGATTTTAAAACTGAAAAAAAGGGGGGGATCTCACTTCTTTAAAAACCCATTAATAATTGTTTAACGCATACAAAAAAGTTACCTATTCTAAAATGCTTTTTATGCTCTTATAACGATGCAATTTCGAACACAGTGTCATGTAATAGCATTATACCTGTATTATCTCCTTAACACTCACTTTGCTGAGGGTAAACACGTACAAAAGATGTCATGAATATTAGTTAGTTAGTTATAGTTATCTTAATATTTGAGAGTAAAGTATGAATTTATGAACAATTAGAGGTAAATAATAATAATTCGAATTTGTATGACTCAAAATATAGTAAAACAGTTTCGCTCAAAAATATCCACTCTCAGACAACTTTAGAAGACTTTTATTAGCAGCACTTTTTTAATGAAGCACAAAATTTTATAATAATATTCTGATAACAAAGAATTTCAAAAAAGTAAGTTTGTACAAACAACAGAATTTTTCAATTAATTTTTGTCGATGATAAAATCTATCACAGTTATTTATATTAAGTGTAAACTCTTTGAACATCATTTATCCTAAATGAAAACTTGCTACGTTTGACTCATTAAAACATTTATTTACTCTTTATAAACTCAAAGTACTGGACTACAGAATTTTAATTTCGCCTAAGATAAACAGTAAACCTTATGCTTAATGCAAACTTATTTATTTTGATTTTATTAGTTCACTGTTTAAAAGACAAATGTTGGGTATTAGAAGCCTTGTTTCAAATTGCAAGTTATTCATCGCTGATGGGTTTGTACTCGTATTAGATAATCTGAATATGACAATGTCACGAGGGCTATCTGCCTAAAATGAGGGATGTCTTGATGGAGAACTTTCTGGGGGATACTAGCTCGTACTCACATTTTTGATTTTATTAGTTCACTGTTTAAAAGACAAATGTTGGGTATTAGAAGCCTTGTTTCAAATTGCAAGTTATTCATCGCTGATGGGTTTGTACTCGTATTAGATAATCTGAATATGACAATGTCACGAGGGCTATCTGCCTAAAATGAGGGATGTCTTGATGGAGAACTTTCTGGGGGATACTAGCTCGTACTCACATTACACTGGGAAAAACCACAAAAATTAAGCATACTCTCACTTTTTTTTTTTTTTTTTTTTTTTTT
>KK117308.1:384923-401371 GCA_000611955.2 Stegodyphus mimosarum | reverse complement strand
TGTTGTAGAGTAAGAAACTACTCTGCGTCTTAACAACTAAAAGATTTATCCATTTTGCGCAGATATTTAGAATTTGTAAGTAAAGTAAAGAAAATGAGAAGCCAAGAAATGAAGAGATGGACTTAACCCAGTAGGGCGCTTACAAGTCTTAGCAACACATCCATAGCTGGCGGCGCTTTTAGGACGGAAAAATCCTTTCTCTCTATTTACTGTTTATGAGTCGTGCACTTGGATTGAGCGCGTTTCTTCAAGTCATGGGAGTATAAAAGAGAGGCAGGGGTTTTCGTTACGGATGGTGGGATTTGGTAAATTAATTTTTAGCGGCGAGTTAGTTTCGCTCACTTCCCCTCTTCTGGGCGCAAAAGTTTTAGTTCGGGCAGCAGTTGTAAAAATTGTTGGTTTTTCAGGATGCGAAGGTTGGCGCTACAGGGAATCAAACGCTAATTTGGTCTTGGTCTCCCTTCTGTACTTCTTTTTTACTTCCTATCCATTTCTCGTGACGTTTTTCGCTTCCCTGATTAAACAGACGCAATTTAATCTCCGATATCGCGCGAGCAATAAACGCTTAAACAAAGAAAGCTACGTCTTCTACTGACAAACCACACAAATTGAAAGCAAGCTATTATAGTCTGGTTTTCTAGAAGGTTTTAGTCTACGACTTTATGCAGTGAAATTCACATATAGATTTTCCCTCACGTGAAATTTAATAAAGAAAGAAATTAAAAGTGCTGAACGAAACGTAATATTTAGTTGTTTAAGCTATTTATACCTTTAACATATATTACATGATACTTAAAAAATGGCGCACTCAGACTGTAAGAAATTTAATTTTAAATATCATACTTAAAAGCTTTATTTTGATGTTATTTATAACACATTTAGTAGCATTAATAAGTAAAAATGCAGTTTGTATTACTTAAAGTAATATAATTAATTAGAAGTAATTAACATTTCAGTTTCTTTTCTCTACTTTCCAAGTTATTTTAGGCTGCTGTATATTTTTGCTATCCATCCCCAAACTTTTAAACACTATCTACGTCAATTTTCTCCAATTCTCGTTGACGAAACAGGGCAAAGGGGGGAGGGAAGCTGCAACATGAAAACTTAAGATTACAATCTAATATCTCAAAGAGTTTACCACTTAATTATCAAAGCGATTATATTTTAAAAATTATAATCGCAATCTGAACTTGTATGCAGATTTCTATTCAATACTTCAAAACGAAAAAAAAAAAAAAATACATATTAAACAGTTATAAGAGACGTACTAGCTCAGGATTTTGTTCCTCAGAAATCAAAGATATAGATTATAGAAAAGCATAAATAAACTGTTTAAAATTACTCTTAATTATCTCATTATATGTCAGCAGAAACTTGTGCACTTGTATAATTAAAAATAAGTAATTATCAAGCCATAGTTGCGCATTTACTTCAATGGATCGCTTGTAGACGTGGCTTGCAACCAATTTTTCCTTTAAGTGGCGACCCATTTTTTTTTTTTTTCTAAGTCACGAAATCCGCTTGCAGAAAGAGTTAAACTCCTCTCCCATTCCGTTAATAAAATATTAACAGAATGAAAAAGCGTCAAATTCCACTCGAAAAATTACAAAGAGGGGGATTTCATATACAAGTTCTAAATCTTCTGAGTTTAAAAAAAAAGGGGGGGGGATTTTTTTTCTCTCTTTCTTTTAAACATTTGATAACAATAGGAATAATACATGGATTTAACTTATCGACTCGGATGATTTAATACGGAAATATAACTTGAAAAGTTAAAAGATTACGTGTTTATTCTATTTTTCACAACTATACATTTAACTTTAGATTTAAATAATAATAATAATAATAATAAAACATAGCTTGCAGCCTATAACTGACATTAGTTTCAACATGAAAATATTAACTAGTTTCTTTCCTATATTTTTATATCTTGAAGAGTGTTAAGATTTATCTCTTCACGTTGTTCACATTTACGCTGAATGTGTAAAAAATAACTACTTGGAAGCAGTATTACCATATCAGAAATATTATCTCTGAAACCGAGCTACACCCTATCTCTAGCACTTTACATTACAACTAACCCCTCTAAAAATCCTTCTTTCTCTTTTTTAACAAAGGAAGCTGAAAAGAGGGAACAGATTCATTGACGGACAATGTTAAACTATGGAAATATCCCTCCAGAGAGAGTGAAAGAGAGAAGATACAGAAGGAACAAGGGGAGTGATAGGGAAAAGGGACATGTGTGACATCACGTGTCACGTGGTTGAGGTAGGTGTCTGAGTCATCACTCAGGGGAAAGGCAGATAGGCTTAGTCACGGCTCAATTCGATTCAGCGATGCTACTGAATATATTGCCAAAATTATCTGATAGTGCGTGAAATTCCTTTCGCTTTTGTTTTGCATTCGAGAAGAGCAAAACAAAGATGCGCTGTAACAAAACAAAGAAAAAAGACACTGCCTCTTAGAACGGTACCTTATATTGAATTCCATTATATTTTTCCGATTTAATCGTCCAGATAAGTTTGAAACAATAATTTACACACACACACAACTAAAAAAAAGAAGAAAAAAAAAAAGATTCGTATGAAATGTATTGGACTCGCCGCGCAGGCAAAACTGTAAAATTCAACTGATGCACTTAAGAAAGTAATAGCGAATACCAAACTGGCTTTAACTTTTAACGTCTTCGTCTTTTACCAGTTCAAAGGAAAGTGATAAAAATATAATTACAAATGTATCAAAGCATTTGGGAGTAAAGATGGTCCAAATGCTTTAAAAACTCATCTTACACTATCTGTCACATCCTTAGACATGGATGTTACGCTTAAAAGCTCACATGTGTAACACGTAGCCTATAATAATGATATGTTAATTACGAAGAAATCTGCGCCCAGAATTATAACATCCTCGGGGTTAAAAAAGTATCAGATTTGTACATCAGAAAGTTCAGTCATGTAAAAAATAATATTTATTTATTTATCAAATGCCTGTCGTTTGGCCACTAGGCCATTAGACAACGGACTCTCCAATATCTCGCCACACAGCAACAACAACAAAAAAAAAATAAAAAAAAAAAAAAAAAAAGATAGTACAGGGCATTTGTTCAAATGTAAAGAAGTCATATCTTGTCCAATCATACAATGAAAAAACGTAAAACGTAAGAGAGTCCACAATGTGAAACGAAAAAGATGAGCACGGAGACAATCGTATACTGTTAACATTCTTAAAAATGACAACTGCAGCCGCACGAGGTGAGTCAGGAACAAGTTGTGGTCTAGAAAAGAGTACATTCCAAGGTCTGCTATTCGAAAGATCCAAAGCTGTATCGTGAAGAATTATCAGGAAATCCTAGCTATTTTTGACGGTATAGTGGCTAGGGAAGCCGACTGCGATACCAAAGGAGCCGGGTTCAAATCCCGGAGACAGCATGGCTGTAAGTGTCCGTCCCTTCATAGGAGGCAAAGGCAGCCCACCTATTAGGTGCCTCAAAGTGACTACCGCGTCTAGCCTTGATAGTGGCCAAGCCGAAGTCGGCTGAGGGCCTGCCATTGGGAGAAAAAAAATTAGCTAAATGGAAACGCGATTTCACAAGGGGTTTCTGATAAACAGAAGATCCCTTTTTGGCAAGATAATCAGCCCTCTCATGTCCCTCAATGCCCTGGTGGGAGGAGATTCACTGGATGGACACCCTATTAGGAAAATTCTCAAGCAAAGTCCTACATCTTAGGATGCGGGGGTATTCACCCTTTTTTATTAGAAAAAAAGAGTCTGTAGTGGAAAAAAAACATAATCAGAAAGAATCACAGCTTTTTTAAAGGAGTTGTGTCATATAAAAAGTTGTTCAATTGATATAAGAATAGATTCCATCCCTCCATCAAAGTGAGTTGAGTAAAAAATATTTCGATTTACAAAAACTATCTCTAAGTGGCATTTATATATGTCCTATATAGGTTCAAATACCTTCAAGTCAAATTGTAGAGACGTCAGGTACTTTTCATCTCTCCCGCTTTCAAAAAATGCCTAATCCAGTTTTTTCCCCCCCATATTCTTGGTAAAATGCACAGCAGACTATGAATCACACACCAGCATACTACCAAACATTGATTTCATACAACATAAACTAAAGTAATCGGCTCACAAAAAAACTGCAAGTTGCCATGCCACTAAATACACAAATCGCAGAGTCGTTTCAGCATTGTTCAATTGACGCCGCAATGGACCTCACCGAGATAATTTATCGCTGAAATAACAGCAAGTAGCGAGCTATTCATAACTACAGGATTGAAAGCATAAAGCCAGACACTGGCACATCTTCTTGTCGGAGAAATATGAACAAAACCACTTCGCTCAATGCGAGAAATATAAAGAAATGGATTGTAAAGAGCAAGTGCTCGCGTAAAGTCCCTCAAAATGTACATAAGGGGGGTGTAAAAATAGAAAGGGGGTCCCACTTTACATCGAACTGACCACATAACGTAGCCTTTGCATCATCGGATTGAGCCATAGGGGTTGATTAAATCTCTCCTCGAATCTTGAATGGTCTGCGGTTCAAAACAAATCTTCGGTCGCCTCTCCTCTACCCCTAGTGTTATTTACCGTCTTAGAAATATTCGGTCCTGTCACATACGTTTTGAAAAAGCTCCGCATTTGGGGTCGTTCTTTTTGTTCCTAAATAGAAATATTATTCCGAATGGAGCCCTGCTGACGTAGATAGGAAAGATCTGTTTATCCGGAGTTTCTGAAAGGAGACTTTTCTTTCTGTTCGGTTCTTTTTTGTTCTCCTCCACTCGTTTCATATCTATATGTTAACAGCGAGGGGGTGGGGGTGACTAACAAGTTGAGATCATATGTGCTCGTGTCAGTACGCTATGTTTTCTGGATGAGAAAATTCACCAGCAAGCATGTGTAATAGCAAAATCTTTTTTAAATAAATTTTTAAGAAATAAGATGCAGATAAAAATCTACTCTGACATGAAAGGCGAGGTGTAAATAATAATTTATACTTAAGATTCCAAATTAGAAAAAAAAATTGCATTTTTATAGGAATACGTGAATTGAAGAACTCAATAACAGGATTCCATACACTACGATATTATGATAATGCGAAAAAAGCTTTTCTGCAGTTTTTTCAGCATCTTTACTGTACCAACAGACATCGTCGGCATTACTCCTAAATCACAAATCTGTAATTTTTTTGGTTTTTACATAAATACAGTTTCCAGATTCTTTTCCTCGCTAAAATAAAGAAAAGCACACTCTAGATTCACAGAAAAGAAACATATATTAGTTATTCCCGAATTAGTCACTTTGTTAAGTCTCATGAATATGTATGAGTGGATGAGTTATCATGATCACTGTTTACATCCGAATGTCGTGGTAGAAATAAAATCGTACATCCCCCTATGCCGTTCTTGAGCATTAGTCATACAATATGAGTTTTCAAGTTCCAGCATAATTTTTAATCGACAGCAGACAGAAGAATGTAATCCAAAGATTTCGTAGATCATTTTACAGTTTCTCTAGCGATACTCTCAAGCGGACTTAAGGACTTAAAGCGCAAGCAGACTAGGGTCTCTTTTTTTTACCAATGGTTCCAAATCGACTACTGGAACAGTATTAACATGGCAAAGATGGCTTTTCGATCTTTTTTCTGCAAATTGTGAAACCTTTAAATGTGTTTCTCATGAACAAGAATTCATTACTTGTGATTACGGCATGTGTCACCAACTTATGGGTTCATAAATTTCAGGAATATGAACTAAAAAAAAAAAAAAAAGCTCATGGTACAAAACTGAGCAATGAGTCGGAACTAACATGTCAAAGTCGCAATTCGATCTCTTGCAAATTGTTAAACCCTTACCCGTGTTTCTCATGAAATAGGAATTCCGGTTATTCTCGGTAACATATAGGTTCACAAATCTCGTGAATAAGAAAGTTCTTCCTTAAAAATTATTAAGAACAAAACAAATTCAATTTTTTAGCCCAGAAATTAGCTTATTTAAGTTCTCGCCCCTCCCCAAAAGTGTTGAATAGATGTTTATATATTTTACGAGAATGCTTCAGGTGTTCTGTGAAGGAATTCGGTTCCTATTTACATTTACTCAAGAAACAAACCACAAGAAAGTGTTAATAATAAATACCCATGCATTTATTATAAGACACAGGGCTTATAGATATACAGATCTAAATAACGGTTAGTTGATGGATAATACAAAACACACGGCTTAGGAGAAATACCTTCGAAGACTCTTTTATGGAAAAATGTCTCATATTTACTTGAATATGGGAAACAGCCCGTTCGTTTGCCATAAACCAAATTCGAGATGAATTAGTAATGCTCGGCGGTCTTATATTCTACGGTTCTGCTATATCTAGAAGCTTATCTCAATGTCCTGCAGACCCTACTAGATTGCAAGCGAATTAACCCTTTAATCTGTAGCAAATGATTAAGCCAAAAGTTCAAATAACATTTTTATTTAACTCTAAAAAGAAGGCACTATCTGACGTGCAAATGAACCTTCGTCACTTGCGGGTATTCAGCATGTAAGTAACATAGTCATTTCGATGTAGATAACATAGTCTGAGACACTTAAGATAACATAGTCTGAGACACAAAATAGACTACTTAAGCAGATTCAAGATAACTAACGGCGAGTATTTTAAACTTTGGCTAGCATGATGCTGAAGTCGGAATAACTTTGTCAGAGCTGGCGATGGTACGTAACTGCAAGATGAGGCTGCCAGAAACATTCAAAGCCTCGGTTTAAACACACAACAACTAACATGCATTGTGATGAGAACAACGGAAAGAAAAGTTAAACTTCAGATCATAATAACTGGTTAATTAACATGAAATCTTATAATATACTTGTAAGTTGGCTGTTTAATGTATGTTAATAATAATACCTGATTAAAAAAACGGAAAAAAAAACCCATTCCTGAAAATTAATCCTTCAAGAAAAATGAATAATGGAAATAAAATCAAACAAATGCTCTTACGAGCACAAAACTTCAATGTTTACAAAAATAAAAGCTACTGTATTCGAATTTATATTAACTATTCGTACAAAATTGATATTGGAAACTCTTAAACATTCCGCAAACTTCACCCAACCTGAAAATAAAAACTGGCCGCATCAAGCATCGAGTCCCTTCCATAATGGGTTCCGGAGCATAGACCTACATAATACGGAAAAAAGCTCTTGCCATGCTCGTTATTGGCCATTCCTATTTTACGACTGCTATCTGCTGTGAGGGCCTATACAGCCCAGCTTTTACGAGGTTCTCAGCGAAAGGGGAAAAGACGTCCGGTTACCGTAATACGCGAAAGCCAAATGACACATGATGGCCACTTTTTGCTTCCACCCGGGGACTGGAGGAGGAGGTGAAAGAGGGCATTTCACAGTTTATCAATGTCCTCTGCGGTTAAGAGGATGCTCAAATCTAAAAGCTCCCCATTTTTTATGTGTTTCGAATTGGTTCTCAGAGTAGGATTACATCCCTCCCACACTCTTTTAGTTTCAAAGGGCAAATACACTTGCTTCTGAAGAACTGGCTGTTCCTCAGCTACGCGCTATCTGTCACCAACTAGTTCACAACTTTCATAAAGTCACTGAAAAAAAAATAGTTATTCCATCATCCCAATTTGTAATTATGATTAATGCTCGCCAGATAATGTCAAGCAACCGATGGCAAAAATTTAGCAATAATATGTAAATCACTGACAATTAGATTTATGTTTCTGTATTTTGCACTTATTATTTTGTATTTCGTATATTACTGTATCCTAATATAGCCTATCAACATTGCCTGTAATTATTCCACTTACACTATGTGCTTCTGTATCATGTGTCAAAGCAATTTTAATTTTGTGAATGATTCGTGTGAACTCAAGAATCTTTGCACCGTGATACCTCAATTACACCCACCTACAGCTCGTTTCGTATTTTTGCATCTTATGTTGAGCTCATATCTTAATTTCGTTCCTCACTGACAGGTTTTCTTATACAATAAATTTATTTCGGACCATTTAGAAATTAATTCAGTGTCGACGAAGATTGGACCCAGAGTCCGAGTACTCAAATGTTTAACTCCCTGCGATATAACATGCTTCTGCCAGAGAAAATAATTCACGCGCGAAAAAACTAGGAATAGGCAAAGGTATCAAGAGCAATGAAGTACTGGCAAGCTTGTTGAAAAAAAAAATTAATAGCGAAAATTTTTTACTCAAATTTTTAACTCATGCGATGAAAAATGCTTTAAAATGCAATGATAGAGCAGATTTTCAAGATAATGGCATTTTATAAGAGTTTAAAAAAAAGCAGTGATCAGCTCATATTGAAAAATAATTTAAAAATTCTACAGTCTCCGACAATTTGGGAACTGAATTATTTGAACAAAGCATATGAGGACTTTTTGCCTATATTCTATCTCAACTTTGATTCCAGCGAAGGATATTCAAAAGTCTCTACTTTTCATTGCCAATATTAAATCTTCGTGATAGCGTTTAAATACGTCTGTTTAGAAAAATATTCCATGACCTAAACCAATTCGAACATAGGTCGAATGGGTTCGAAGAGCGCCCCAACTACCATTGACAGAATGCTGCCAATTTTTGTATCATTTATATATTTATGCAGTTTGTAAAGCATCTTAGTAGAAAAAATTAAAATTAGTGAACATTCTATATTCAGGCTAAAATATGACAAAAATTAACAAAAAACTGATGTATTTTTGAAGAAAACAAGAGGGAACACAATCCATACAACATTAATTAGGATAACTTACCAATCAATGATACCAGCAATAATACATAGCAACGTTAAGGAGAAAACATTGAGTTTTAACGATACTTAATTTAATTTTATACAGTAGGGCTATGGTACTCACCTGTTATCGCAATAGTAGAAGTCGCCAGATTTTCAGAAACTCTGGCAACCACGCGCATAACGCTTCTTCAGGCAACGAAGTTCGTAACAATCCTTTAATCAAGCAAAATCACTACTTTCACATCCTTGCTGCATTTCAATGGCTTTTATAAATAAATCGTGATATTGTATACCTTACATTTAATTTTAAAATATGCGCTTGTGGAATTTGCAAGTGATGGAAGATACTGCGATGAAATTTCTTCAGGAACACAGAATTTTCACGCAAAATCTCTACAGGCAACCAGAGCTTGGATGATATCGTATCTGTACAATTTTCAATTTTCTAATGTTTTTCGACATGTACATTGTGTCGATGTGTACTTAGGAAGAAGAGTAGCAGAAACAAATTTCAGAATTATTTCGAGAAAAATGTTAGTGTTTTATTACTTAATGTATCACGTAATACTTATTGAATAATTAAAATTTGTATTTTAAATTCCTAAAGTATGTTTCTGTTTCATTTGTTGATAATGTTTCTCAATTTAAATACGTATCGCTAGTTTGAGAATATTCTGAGAAAACCACCAGGTTGTATCTGATGAGTAAACTTTTACCTTTTCATCTGTAAAAAAGTCGCCAAACTGCGCCAAGATGGTTGCGATAATACGTAAGCACCAGAGCTATTAATACAGGATTCGAAGTGACAGTAAATGTAAAACAGCTTGCTAAAATTTAAATTGGAAACATAAGAATTATTTAGGGCTTATGAACAACCCACAGGCTAAGCATTTCAACGTGGGTTCAAATCTCTGCGAATGGACCGTCTGCATAAGCATTTTCGTAATTTTTCCAGTGTGTATAGGGAATACGCCCCGGTTGCCCTTAGAAAGTTTTCCACGAAGGCTTCTATTTCTTCAGTCAGATAGTTCTTGCACGCTTTGACATCGACGGTTAAACAAACAAATAACCACAACAAAAAAATAAGCAACAACATCATGTAATAACTTTCTAAACAGCATAAAGATGCAACTGGTGAGCCCCCTATAAATGTTGATATAAGGAACACTCTCCGAATATTAGGATTAGAGGTATAACATCGGTCAATTAATTTTCACAAATATTAGACACATATAAATGAACTTCTGCATAACGCTTGCAGATAATCCATTAGTAACGTTAGTTTTCCGTGTTTAAAATGCTGTGAAAATAAGTATTTATACGTTTCTATTTAAATTTACATTAATATAGTTAAATCCTACTGTGGATTAGAAGTATAATCTTTTTATTGTTTAATGTTATCAAAATATACATAGGCAAACGTAATCATATTAAGCGGCGCCTACTGTTGTACATTTAACATGGAAATCTAATATATAGAGAGAAACATGCTACAAATATTTATACTATATATAATATAAACAATCCTTATGAAACCTGGAATAGAATCGTATATATTACCACGTCTGTTGATTCATTTTGTACAGGGAGGGGTTAATAAGAAAATGATCAGCTTTTATTGCACAGAACTGAAAAGAACCAAAATGAAAATCTAGATACCTAATGTGAATAAAAGAGGCAGTGGACAGAATGACGCCTCGCGAGTCCTCACGGTAACGTTTTCGGTCGCAATTTCCTACATTCTAACCCCGGATATAAGATAAATATCTATTTTCGTGGGGATGTATTCTATGGCACGCTGTTGGATGCGGGGAGGGTGATCCAGCCGCTCCATGTAACCAAGGCAACGGATGGAAAGACTAACAGGATCTACCCACCCCCACGGGGGGTTACCCGTGTCTTCCCGTGCGTGAAATTGCTGGACTGCAACTTCGCTTGCCTAATGGATTCGTCATATTTTTCATTAGGCCTTTCCCCCACCCGCCTAGTCCTGTGATATTTTAACGTGCACACGGAGCCCAGCATCCCCCCAACGAAGGACACACTCTCGTTCACGTGACCTCTGACCAGAGCCGTCATGTCCTCTTTCCGATCTCTGTCGTTTGGGAGAAATGGATGAGCAGAGATCTGAACTGAAGGAGAGGCCTGGAACACCAAGACCTTAAAATTTTGTTAAAACACATGTTTCTTCAGCAGCGCCTGCCTTTCATTGTAATTTCAGCGCCCAATTAAATCAAGTAATGAGGAATGTGCAAATGCAAGGAAAACGCACATTAAAGGTACTTAAAAGCTTCCTGGTTCTGCTGCGCCTTTAAGGTCGTTTTAATGTCCTCCAGACCCTACTATACTGGAAATGACTTATCGCTGTAGTCTGAAGAAGGTTAAAATAACCTTTTTATTTAACTCTTAAGAACAGAAAGCATTAATTGTGCGACAGACGAATCTAGTTAAATTCCAATGTAAGTATTATGGTAGTACACACACAGCAGACTCCTTAAACTGGCTCAAGATAGTCAACGGTTCATATTTAAATGTTGGCTAACAAGATGCTAACTAAGCATACTGCTAGCTACAACTTATTCTATCAGAAATAAATTTGGCAGAGTTGGCGATGGTAAGTAACAATAAGACGAGGCTGCCAGAAGCTCTAACTGGGAAACATTCAACCCTTGGCTTAAATTACACAAACAACTAATGGCATTCTGGTGAGAATATAGAAAGAGGAAATAAACCACCATGGTTACAATTGGAAATTTTCATCTCAACATCCAGCATGTACTGAAAAAACTATGGAATGTTTACTGAATCCCTTATAAATTCAATAATAGTATTTAATCTACTGAAACGCCACACAAAAATCACTATTAGTTGATTGTGGAGAAATAGGGACGATAAATTAGAAGTTACAGTAGATTGTTCTGTAAATAAGAAATCAAAAAAATAAATAAATAAATAAATCCTCTTTAGTAATATAGGTCAGTAGTCTTCAAACAGTGTTTAGCGGAACCTCATGGTTCCACAATTCAACATAAAAATTAGAAGAGATAATTATAAAGCACTCACACTAGTTGACTAGTGTTTATTAACTAAAAAATATAAAGATATATCTAGTTACAGATTAACTTTAAAACTTAACATACGTCATCATATCTGAAAGAGATTGAAGTGCGATGCTTTGCAAAACTAAATGGAAATGAATTAATGGAAAATGAATTGAATTTAGATCACATTGTTATAAAACGTACAATAGAGCATTAAGCATCTTTTTTGATTGAAAAAAATTATAAAGGAATAATTTTTAAAAGCTAAAATTAAGTGGATAAAACATCCAATCGAGTAATACGATAAGAGGACAACAATTAATGGAAAATGAATTGAATTTAGATCACATTGTTATAAAACGTACAATAGAGCATTAAGCACCTTTTTCGATTGAAAAAAATTATAAAGGAATAATTTTTAAAAGCTAAAATTAAGTGGATAAAACATCCAATCGAGTAATACGATAAGCGGACAACTTATCGGCATATCAACGAATTCCACATTAAAATCTAAACTTCAGCAAGAGCAGCTCCTACATTTTTGGCTGTGAAATGTATCACGAAGTTTCTCACACGGCTATACACATTTATGCCATTCGGAATAACATAATTAAGTGAAAAATCTTTCTTAACGTAGGCATCAACAAAAAATATGCAAATAAATTAAATACAGAATATGAAATGTGACTACAGATAACATCAATAGAGCTACTTCGATAGTTCGTGTAAAAAAATGCAAGCTCAGCCCCGACACTAAACACACTGGTGAAATAAATTAAGAGAATTAGCATATTTTATCGAATTGCATGAAAAGAACTGAACTGAAGGAAAAACCACTGCTTCTAGATAAAAAAGCAAATCTTGTACGGTAAATAAGTTAGCGTACACGTTTGTGTAGGCGGATCCAGCAGAAAAACAGGCTTTATAAGCACGTGGAGCAATCGGTCAAATTCACATCGGAACAGTAAAAATGAGTAACCACCAATTTTTGGATGATGGAATGAGACGGCGAATTGTGGGGAGGCTAGAGGCATGCCAATCGCAAGTCCAGATATGCAGAGAGTTTAATTCAACGCCCATCGTCGTGTGTAACCTATGGAAACAGTTCCAGGATACTGGATTCTTCGAGAGAAAGCCTGGGCAAGGTCGTCCAAGAGCCACGACGGTCAGAGAAGATCGCTATTTGTCCATTTTAGCGAGGCATAACAGAAGAGCTACAGCTTTTCAGCTCACCCTGGACTTGTATGCAGCCACAGAAATCCGTGTAATAAGAGTGACTGTTTTCCAAAAGACTGAATAAGAGAGGGTTGTTTGTCAGAAGACCGGCTGTTTCAGTCCCTCTCACGTCTACGGACAGGACAGTCCGATTAGCATCGTGCAGGCAGTATAGTGATTGGAGTACAGAGCAATGGGCGACCGTTCTGTTCACCGACGAGTCCCGTTTTAGCCTAAACACTGATTCTCGCCGAACTTTCATATGGAGAGAGTCAGGGGGGCCGCTACCTACCCTCCAATGTCCGCGAAATCAACAATTATGGCGGTGGCGATGTAATGTCTGTGCAGGCGTCATGCTGGATGGTCGCACACCTCTCCACGTCTTTGAAAGAGGCTATGTGACTGGTGTGAGGTATATGGATGAGGTCTTGGAATCCTATGTTCGCCTTTTCGGGAGAGGAGTGGGCCCCGAGTTCGCCTCACAGGACGATAACGCGAGGCCACATAGAGCTCGTATGGTCGACGAATTTCTCGAGAGTGAGGATACTCGCCAGATGAATTGGCCAGCCAGTTCTCCAGACCTCAACCCTATAGAGCCTATATGGGATGCTCTGGGGAGGGCAATTGCAACTCGCAACCCCCCTCCGAGAACCATCCAGAAACTGAAAACAGCGTTGCTGAATGATGGGACCAATTTTCACGCGCACTGATAAACTGCCTTATTTCCAGTATGACATCACGCTGCGAAGCCTGTATGGCTGTAAGAGGGGACCATACCCCATATTAACCCATTTCTTTTGTGTCACCGGCAACCACTGTTTCAGACCTTCACACTGCCATGAGTGTTACACACGAACATGTGTGTCTATTATAACTGTTCCACGTTTATTTTATTTGTATTATATCAACCTATGTTCATACCAAATTTTATTAAAATCTGTCCAGTAGTTCTAGAGATCGTGGATCAAATATGAAAATTCTGTTAATTTATTTCACCAGTGTATAATGCAGGGGTATATGACACTTGAAGCACGCGGTTAATGCTATTAATGAGTAAAATATAACTTTATATTAAAAAATTTTAATAAAAATACAATGCTTTTCTTTACTTAGCTTTACATTAAAAGTACCTGTAACATGTTGATCTACTTTAAATATTATTTTATGATCTATTTTTCTAATGGTGGGATGGGTTCCCCGAAGAAATCTTTTAGTTCTAAGGGTTCCGAGAGTCGAATGAAAGCCACTCATATAAGTGAAGTATTGCTGTTGAGAAGCTAAAATTGTAACTAACATTATAACGTTAACGTTTTCTAATGTTTTCTGGGCTACTTTTATTTATTATATATCATGTTCTTCGCACTTAAACCAGAAATTTCAATTCAACAGCAACAACGCAAAATAATTTTAAAATGAGCATATCTTTAAAATTTCCGATACACAGTCTCGCGCGCTGGAGATAAAAATAGTTCCCCCCGCCCGTAGAATGTTGCCATTGCCCGCTTTGAAATAAAAAATTCTGTTAATCAAAAATTCGTTAAAGTGTTACAAAATATGAAATTGATAATAAAACAAATTCCAAACTTGGGCTTCCAAATGCCCATATTCGGAGGAGGATTACGTTATTCAAAATTTTATGGCTATAGGTACCTGAATCTTTGGAATCTAAATGAAATTATAGTGAAATGGAGACTCAATCTAAGATCGAATGGAAGTTAGGTAAAACGTTTCTCAATTACTTGTTTATTCATTACTGATTTCTTCGTTGGAATCCTTTGAAATTCGAGAAACAGGCAGAAAATAGTAATCCAGTAAAGATATTCCTGCATTATAGAAAAAAAATATATGGTTGAAAGTTCAATAATAATAAGCAGCATTAATAATGGCAGCAGTCACATCAAACAATGTTAAATACAGACAAAAATTCAATGGCAAGGACGAAAATGCTTTTATTTATTCATTATATGCATTTATTTTATGAATTTAAATAGTTAAAAGATCTATTTTATTAATTTAAATTTCCTTCTATTTATGTATTTATTATTGACACCGCGATTACTGCAAAATTATGTCTCGAAAAGAACGCGATTATGTACTTGTTATAATTTATTATGCCAAACGACATTTGCACGTTGGCTCAAAATAATTTAAAGGAGAAATAAAAGAAATCTTTCGACAAAAATAAAGCGTAAACTTTAATTAATTTATTTCAAGAAATCTCATTACATTATCTCTCTTTTGTTTTACCACTTATGCATAATTTATGTGAGTTATATTTCTCTATGTTTTTAGAAATGTAGAATAGCACTGTTCAACTACGAATGTTTAGAATTAAAATAATACATTTAGCTATCAATCTTGAACTTTATTAACGTTACTTAAATGCAAATTATGACTTCGCACGAAGCTTAGTAAAGAGCACGGGATATTTATAACCTTTTCAAAATAGAACAAAATACGTTTAAAGATCCGTATTTAACCTGCTCCATAGCAAGGCATTAATTTAAATCAATCAAAACTTCCAATATTCTCAGTAAATAATATACTTCCCCACCCCTCCAGATTTTTTACAGGCAAACAGGCATACACAGGTTTACATCGCTAAACGAAGGAAGTGAAACTTTTTCTACTGAGCGTTTCACAGTGTATAATGTTGAAAGAAAAACAAGAAGAAAAACTTTAATGGACTTTCCCGAACTGTAATCATGTTAACATTAGCCATGTTGTTGCTATACCACCATTTTGAAATCTTGTTTGGTTAAAGTAAATGTAAGCAAAGTTTAAAATTAATTTTGGCCTACTAATATGTCAAAATTACAAGCTTTTTTTACTTTTATTTGTTCATTCTTTTCTTTTCATTTGTATCTTGGTTATTATTTCATTTTTTTATATATTTTTTTTCTATTTATTAGTTTTGTTCTGTATAATTAATATATTTATTTTAAAAATTAATTCTAATTAACTGTCTATCCGCACGTCGGGGAATTATTTCACATATCTGAAGTTTAAAGATTTAAATTTGGATTTTATAAAATTAAACAGAAATTTAAAACTGGAATAAGTATCTTTGTTCAGATATGCGAAATGACGAAACACGCTTCTCATGAATTTATTGATGGTTGTATGGAAAGGTTTGAATTTCCTTTGATAAGTTGGGATCTTTCTATGGAATCAGCAACAGTTCTCTTGTTTTATTCTTTAGTTTTGCATTTTCATTATTTACAAATTCCGATTAATAACCCCCACTTATCTTTTCGGAAGATGAGGAGTTCTTCATTTTCCTGGCATCGAAAAATTCTAATGACTTTACACACATTCAGAAAATATAGAATAAAGTTCATTTAAACGCTGCAAAATAATAAATTTGTAATAATTAGGTTTATTAGTTAAAGATTCTTTTAATACGTGAGAAAATATACGATGG
>KK117308.1:341560-384879 GCA_000611955.2 Stegodyphus mimosarum | reverse complement strand
TTTTTTTTTTTTTTTTTTGCAATAACGTTAATGTTTAACTGTTTAACTAAAAATATTATATTTGTTCCCGCATTTCGATATTTATCCATGTGACTAATAATTACTGTAAAAACATACAATGCATAAACATAGTTTAGTTTAATAATTAGAGTAAGGTTAGATAATTGTCTAACAGTTTGTTGGTAAGATACAAAATACGCAATTACGCCTTTTGCATATTTTACTTTCTCTAATTTAGAAACAAACGATTTTAAAGCGGAAAAAAGCAAGTCCATTCTAAGCATATTATGGCATAAGGGAATCCCATAAGAGTAGTGATTTAAAAAATAATAAAGTCTTAAAAGAAGAGTATTTAGAAACTTTGTCAGTTCTACAAAACGACATAACGTAAATTCAGTAAAATGGTTAAAAGCAAGATGGTTGATTGCATTAAGTGCAATCACTGTGCTTACAAGAAATTAATCGCAGACAAACTCATCTTCCCTAATTCGATAATTAACGATTTAAACTGTCAAATTCTAGTTTAAAAAAATTCTTTTCTCAAATATGTATATACAGGGCTATTCGCTACCAGACCGCCAACCTCAGTCTGCGTAGGGGTACAGAGACGACTCAGAATCACATAGGAATGCAGATTCGCAAATGCCGTAGTTGTGAGCTATGGTGCAAAGAAGCAGAGAAAAAGAACAGAAACAGCAACACATTTATGGGTGAGAATACATTTTATTTAAAGGTTGTACTACAACAGGCGTTCGAAATTACGATCAGAAGTCGTCTGGCAGGTTTGACAGCGGCGCTGCATGGAATTCCTTACGTTCTGGAAGATTCCTGGCATGTCAAATATCCTCCTATCAGCTACAGATATTCGTGCGACGAGGTTTTCAACTGAAGGAACGGAACACCAAACTCTTCATGTGATCCCAGAAGAAATCCATTCATGACAGGTCCGGTGATCTTCCAGACCGATGAACCGGGCCACCATGCCCTATCCACCGCTGTCCAAATGTTACGTCGAGGTGTCGGCGGACGTTAATCGTGTAATGTGGACGAGCCCTGTCATCCTGGTACCACATATGGACCTACACGTTACCTGTCGTGCACGAACTTCTTCTTCTGGGTTTACATGAAAAGTTTGGTGTACGACAAGACGCGACTGTACCTTCAATTGAAGACCTCGTCGCTCGTGCCGGGAGGATACGCGACATGCCAGGAATCTTCCAGAACGTAAGGAATTTCATGCAGCGCCACTGTCAGGCCCGCCAGACGACTTCTGGTCGTAATTTCGAACATCTGTTGTAGTACAACCTTTCAATAAAATGTTTTTAATCCTATTAATGTGTTAATGTTTCTGTTCCTTCTTCTCTGCTTCTTTGCACAAACTACGGCATTTGCGACCCCGCATTCCTATGTGATTCCGAATCGTCTCCGTACTCCCTACACACCCTGCACATAAATCTTTAAAAAATTTTTTTCTTTAAAGGAGTCATTTATATTATTTCTCAAGCAAATTTAAATGATATAAAACATAAATTTGCTATGTAATTCTTTTGTCTTCGAAAGATAAGTATACTATGATTTTTATTCAAAAACAAATTAGAAACATTATCAAAATGCAAACCAACAATTTTCAGTGAAAAGTCAGAACGTATAAATTAGAAGTGGAATGAAATATTTTTTCATTTAAATAACAAGTTCTACTTTTATTCCCCTTCAAGATGTAACTCCTAGAGACATAATACATAAAAGTATATATTTTTTATTTAAACTAAACAGCAAAATTACTTTTACGGCGAAGGAAAAGAACTGCATTAAAGAAACAAACAACACCAGAATGCACAAACACGGAAGAGTTTTACAAAAAGAGATATATGCATAATTCCTTCTATAAACGAATATTCAACTCAGAAACACACTATCTATTATAATGAACTAAATTCTCAGCTCAGAAATCCGGACCATTAATTTCAAATACTTCTTTCGCGAAAGAGGAATTACGGAAAAAAAGCAAAAAACATCTTTCTGAAAACGGTTCTCAGAGCAGGTCGGTTGCAATGCGATAAAAAGCCCTTCCCCACAATTAAAGATCGTAAGTTACTATTAATATTACAGGAGGGCGGGCTGAAGGGAAAAGAAACATACCGTAAAAAAACAGGCGCGAGGAACGCCTACTAATAACTATTTAATATACTTCTAACCATGCACGAGGTGTCGGCTCATTGGGCAACCAATGGGGCCCTCCATGAAAAATCCATCTCGGCCCTCTGTCGAATCATTTGACGATTTAGAGAAAGGAACTCAGTTATCTTTTTCCCACGCCCGGGGCCGTGTGATTTATGTTAAGTGGCAGTTGAAATCTTGAATCGTTCGGAAATACATTAACTAAACGGGATGGGCCATTTCGTTCTCTCAGCGCTGGAGCACCCTCCGCCACCATCACTGCACGCCGACACGAGAGATATTCTTTCCACCTTTATGGGCCGCGGCGTTTTAGTAGCAGAGAGAACTACGAATTCTTCTGCAAAAGCTAATTTCGCTGTGCATATGATGTGAAAGTAAAGGGTAAGGTAGACAGAGGTAAAGACAGGAAATGCAAAGATAAATGCTGTTGATGGAATTCAATTAAAAAAAAAAAAAGACAAGGAAAGAAAGAAAGGAAAACGAAAAAAACTTATATAGTTTGTGAGGTTTACCTTGATCTGAAATTGGTAATTAATTCAATAATTCCAAAAGACGTAAAGCGAGAATTATCGCAACGTCTGAAGTAACTATAAAGTAGTGAGAAGATTTAAAGCTTTTTTAAACAGACTTTAAAACATTAACAGCAACCCAGGTTGATGCAACTAAAAGAACAAAAGTTAAATGTTGAACAGTAGTCAAAGACTACACAATTTAATAGTAAACGATACTGGCTCAGTAATTCTACCGCAGCGTCAAATCCAAACTGTATGCAGCGATATAATGTAAAGCCAAACAATTGCAGCTATCAGAGCTGACGAAAACTAAAACAAAGCCAGAAAAGCGCTCTCTCTTAAAATCCAAAAACTCAATTTGAATACTGGCTATCTCATTTGCAAAATTCACGTTCTTTCAATTCAGTTGGGAACTGAGGTGTTACTTCATGTTTATTTCCAAACCAATCAGCTACAAAGATCAACAAAATACTGAAATATTAATTGAACCTTATAAGGTATTTCTCAGTCCTTTCTACAGACCTTTGTGGTGAAACTATAAGCACAATGTAAGCCCAATGATCCAGAATTCGAATTCCGACGAAGACAATGCGGATTTCTTCTCTTTCCTGACTTCGAAAAATTCTAAAATGATTCTAAAAATGGCGCCCGAACTAAAAGGTAATGGACGATGGTCCGTCACCACCGAGTTTTATTGACTGGATACCCTCATCCCCAGTCGCCCTTTAAAAGGTGGAGTATATAAGGTATTTCTTCAGCCTTTCCGCATCAGTCTCACGTGACGAAGCAAGTACTTCACCTTCCAACAAGAACTCACATTGACGTTCAAATGCTATAAAAATTCTACGGTAACAAACGGCTAGCACCTTTTCTTTTCCTCCTCAAAGTTTCCGTTTTCACAGACTGCATCCAAACATGATTTGTCAATGTCATGCGCCATTTAGACACTATTTCAACTGAGCCGATAACGTCGCGCTTCGTGCGATAAATCACTGGTGGTACTGGTACATTCCGCATGCTTTTGTGCTGTAACTGGAAGCACACTCGATGCGTATTCAGGAGGTCCGAGGTTCGTGTTCACGCGAGGGCACTAACTATTTTTCACGTCTCCAGCATGAAAAAACCTAATGACTCTACAACCTGATCACAGCATGCCTAAAAAAATTATTCGGATTATCCCGTTTTCATTTCTTCGAAGCTAACAATTAAATATTTATTAGCACTGTCTGATAGTAATTAATACTTGTATGTATTTACTTATGCACGAAGACCAAGGGTAGTTAAGAGTATTAACTATATTAGGTAATGGAAGAAAGGAAATGATAATCCTCTAGTCAGAGAAAATGTCAGAGTTTATTAGAAAAGGGAAATGATCTGCTTCAGTGCGATTTAAAATGATTTTTTTCCCATTAAAGGCGAGAAATTTACAGCATATATAACTAACGAGCAGTACCGAGTACTCACAAAGGAAAATACAGTACTACAATAGTATACTACAACAACCTAGAAAGAAATAATATATTAATCTTACATGCTTTTATTAATTGTCTCTTTAATAGCCTAAGGAGTTAAAGGAACAGGTCTCGCAACCTTATTATGGGACAGAATCTCATATTTTGAAACAATACCCGTATTTGATAAACAGGTGAGCGCAAAAGCTCAGTAAAAGAATTATATTTCAAAGCTTTTAAATAACTGTAATGATAAAAATAGGTAACCAATGGTTGATTAGAAAAAAATGTACCCACGATTATCTCTAAAACAAGAACTATTCAGAATTACCAGGCCTCCACCCCCCCCCCAAAAAAGAAACCTCAGAAAGTGTGTAACATCCAACCATAAAATACCATTTTGGAAGATAATATTCCTAGTCGCTCTACAAAGACTTTTCCTTGAATTAATTAAAAAGATCCACAAGAACAACTCACATGGTCACAGCAAATAAGCAAGCAGTTTTAAATCCAGTTTAGAATTAAAGCATTAATTTAAATCGTTCACCGTCATTTTAATATAAAAGATTTGCATTAAATGTTTTCCTTTAAAACGAGAACAAAGTTGCCGAAAACTGAAAACTGCGAACTAATTGCATAACACTGCACGTTTGAATAGGAGATATTTAATGAAGCCCGACAAATATAATCGACTCGCTTTAAACGTTAATATAAGCAGATAGAGACTTCCTCCAAACAAGGCAAAAACACCTGCAACTGATGGAGATCAAACAAAAGCACTCTACCAGCTTTCTCGCTGTTTTTGTTTCATTCCTTTTCTATAACATTTATTTTGCAAAAGGGAGGGCGTGCTGCAGAGAGGTGGGAGGCGATGCTGGCGCTTTTATTCGTCATTCCACTTCATTCGAAACCGCTTGACAGCTATTTAAAGTTTCCTTCAATCGCCGTCGGGTAAAAACAAACACAAGGCCCATTACGGGGAGTCTTTTGTTTCAGAAAACCTTGATGACGGTACAAAGAGCCAATCAAGTACGCCCTTTTATTTTCTACTGGCGCCATTTGAACACAACTCGCCCTGGACGATGTAATTTCTCCTCCCCCTTTACGCCACGGGCGATAAAAAAACACCTTTTTTTATTGTAGGGTATTTTTTTTTGAAAGAAACTATTCTTTTAAAAAAAATCATCAAGTGAAAGAATATTCGAAAAAGAAAAGTTTTAAACAAACTTCAATGATATAAAAAATATATGGAAAATTCCCATTAGATGTCGCATACAGAAGGACGTATGAATACACACAGCTAAACTTGAACAAAGAAAGAAGAAGAAAAGATACACATTTAAAAAAAAAAAAAAACTTTACGTAGGTTTCGAACCTCCAACTTCACAGACTACTACAGATTGAGAACGAATTATATGAAAGGTGTCCACAATGTGCATGAATATTTTGGTAGCTTGTTGTTAGGGAATGGTACAACTTATACGCTTAGTATTGGTCACACTTTCACAAGCACGGTTCAAAAATTTTGAGACAAGTGGCTTTTAAGCTGCGTTTAGACGACGGTATAAAGGGCATAAGTGATTTAAGCAGAGATGCGTTGACGTCACAAAATCTGGGTTACTGCTCTTGGCATAAAGTTCGAAGTTTACAACTTTATGCCGACTTGGGATAAATGTCGACCAATCCGAGCGAACGAGCGAAACCTGAATGGGAAAACAGAGAGGAAAAGCTGTAGACAGATCCACAAATACGCAAATTTAGCTTCTCTAAGTGGGTGCGGCTTAGACCCTGTGTCGCAGGTGTGAACGGAATTTCCGCATTATATTCCTTGTGACTATACATCTGTGACATTTACGTTGCCGTCTGAACACAGCCCTACATGCCCTAATTATTTTAAATATTTTGGTTTCTTGACCTACATTTGCATTTGTTATACTTTTGAATACCTGATTTTTTATCAATTATGCCTGAAACTCGACATACGACAAAATGGTCTCTGGTTGAGAGTCCTCCAATTGTAGGCAAATGTAATTAATCAATGTAGCAAGGTAAACTCCGGTTGTTTGCTCACGGAAGGAAAATGTTTCTAAAATCTTGTCATGCAGCATCCCACACGAAACATTCAATTTCAGGTTGTTCTGTTTCCTGTCCCTTGTGATATGAAGATTTTCAGATCCCCAAATCCTCACATTATATTTATATTAAACCAAAACAAACTGTTCGGAAAAAACTTTTGATATAGGTATAAAAATACTACAAAAATGTACAGCACTACCTCTTACATGGTGTCCACAATAATAGGGTAAAGTTGTTCAGGACTTTGTAAACATCATACTTCCGTCACATTAGTATTGAAAGCTAGTAATATAGAAGTAATATAGATAGCTAAGTAAAATTATCCTAGCTACTTATATTGCGGCTACTTAAGTTAGGGCATAGGAAGCAACGCAACAATTAGGTCCGTCTGTTCAGATAAAGTATTCAAAGCATGTATGAAAATTACTTCTAGTAAATATTATGTGAAAATGCATGTTAAGTTTCACTTTAATATTAAATTTTGACTGTTACCTACTATACTAGAAATTTTTATAGTATTTCTTATTTTATTATGCTATATTACTAGTTTATATTATTTTTATCACCATCCATAGACATAGATTCTCCACCGATGATTAGATGAATAATGGGATATGCAACAATATACCTATGTCAAAAGTATAACAGATGCAAAATGATTTGTTTCTCGCTTCAGATGCAGCAATTCAGGTCAGCAATTTTATGAGGATGACACTTCTTAATTTTAATTCAAACCCCAAAATTTACACACCGGAAATTTGACATTTTATATGTTATTTATGCTTGTAGATTTGATTAACTTCTTGATCAAATTAATTATCAGATCAATGACGAGGTCCTTATTAAATAACAGGATAAATTAATTAAACTTTAATTTTGCGACAAGAAAAATTTAAGCAGATATAAATTCTCCCGATACAAAAAAAAAAAGTTTTGCCAAATGAAGTTCTACGAGTTTTTTTAGTTGCTAAACATTCTTATTTTGAATATTCTGCATTACGTTAAGAAGCACGACACTCAGCAGCATTAAATATCAGAAAAAGAAATTAAAACGAGATTTTAGGCAATTAGAATTGGAAATGAATTTCCTACCTTCCCAAAAAATTCAGTTTAAACCGCCAGAAACGATACTCGTAGCTTCACTTGAGAAAAAAATGTTAAAATGTGAAAACTGATAAAATAATTCCACTTAGAGGCATCATCTCTCGCCAAATATAGCAAACCACGGCGCCAAAACCAAGGCAAACCACACCGCAATAGCGCCCCCTATCCGCTACGAAACCGGTTTAAAAGGGATCAATAGAGGCAAGGAGCAAAAGAGAAGATGGAGATGAGGGATACCTTGGCGGATACGATGTTTAATCTAGATGTTAATTCAGCTTTAAGTAGAATCCTTTTCAGAGCGACGATTAAAAATCCTCGGGGCTTATTAATCGGAGAGGCACGCAAAGTTCGCCCAGTCACGTCAGCCGAGAATTAACGACTTGCCGGGATTATTTGCCCGCCCGACGTTCTCCTCAACGGCACGGCTTTAAAATATTCTGAGTTAGCGATCTCTTCCAGACCCAAAGCATCAACGAACCAATTCCTAAACTGTGGCACGATTAATGCGCGGATGCTTTAATTCCGTATCAATGGCGCGCTGCTTCTAATTGGGAGATTTAATAGCAGGGTTACGTACACAATACGAGAACGTTGCTCCGACAAACAGTGACAGCTGCGTAGTCTATAACACTTCGTAAGCAACATTAGTAACTTGAATATTGCAATTAAAATGATTAATGAAATATGTCCTACATTATTGGCGTCAGCCATTCAGGTCTAACATCAGCATTATGCTGATTGCAAAAATAATATTTCTCGTTACTCGCGCACAGATCTTTAAGCAACAGCCCACAATAATAATTTTACAAAATAAAGTATCATAAATAAATATTAATAATTAAACCTAAATAAAAAAATACATAAAAACAAAAAATCTGAAAGGTTTCAGATTTAAAATCTCTTTTCTGTACAACGCTGCCATTGCTCGCTTTGAAATACTTGAGTTTGTTAATAAAAAATTCGTTAAAGTTTTACGGAAGAGAAATTGACAATAATACAAATTTCAAATTTGGAAGTCAAGATGCCCATATTCGGGTGGAAACGTTCAATATTCAAAATCGTTGTTTTATCGCAATGCGAGAAACGTACATAAATTTATGAACATTCTTCATTATTTAATTCCTTATAAACATAACACAGGGCGATAATATTTCGTGACAACAGTTTGAAAACTGAAAAAACGCTATTAATGAATCGACGCAAAATGCCAAAACGAAATTAATAGTCCTTCTGGGCAAATTGCCCCTTTCGACTACAAATATGATTTAATCAATTTTCAATAAATATATAGCCATATTCGTTAGTTTAAATATGAACATTTTCAGCAAAGATATGCCTATAATTTATAAGCATTATTCGGACTCTTCCCCCCTTTGAAATTTTAAACATTCCGAAGATTGTATTTATACCGACATATATACATATTTTAAAATGAGAGAGAGGGAGAGATTTTCTGAAAGGATAGGATAAATTTGTAAATGTAAATGACAACAGAAGATTTATTTGTACCATGCACTAGAATGCATACAAATAACTTTAATTAATCTTTAGGTAAATAACTGGATAAATTTTATTAGATTCTTTCACACAGTAGTTAGAGAATGAAAAATGTTTAAAATTAATAGCATTTTAATTCTAATTAGCAAAACTATAAAACAAGAAACTTACTTTCTTTATAATAATAGTTAGTAAAACATTAATTGTTAACGAGAATCTGAAAACTAAATTAATTACTAATACTGCTACTCACTGAAGTTATTGTTGCAAAAATTTTTACATAAACATTGGAAAGGACATTTATTAAGAAAGTAATTATTATTTAAAGCGCTTACATGTATCCACAGATAAGTAAAGAAGAAAAAATAAAAGAAATTAATAGCATAATAATAAGTTAAACAGACGTTAAAAACCTTTCAACGATTTTGCATAGAGAAGCCGCTCTCGAAGAACTCACCATGGATTGCTTTATTAGATTATGGCAAAACCCTCCAGGGCTATCTGTCTAAAGAAACGGAAGCCTTCGTGGAAAACTTTCTAAGAGAAACTGGCTCGTAAACACGTTACACGTGGGGAAAATTTCGAAAACGTCCATGCGGCCAGCCCGTTCGCTGGATTCGAGCCTCAACAACACACCAAGGAAAAAAATTTAATTTAAATTCACTATGTACTTAATACAAAAGAATAAATGATATACATTCCAAATCAGAGATAAAAAAAATACAGCACTTAACTTTTACAAAAATAAATGCCCATAAATTTATTTTTGCCAATAAACATATTGAGGTATTTCTGAAGCTACGGTTAAAATTATTTCAAGACTTTTTACAGTAACGTTACCAGTCGTGCGTCACTGTAAAAAGTCATCAGTACCATGACAATATAATTTTTAAAAGCATTTAAACTTTACATAAATTTCAGATTACGGTTACAGAAAAATAATTAAAAAAAAAATAGTAATTGAAATCCTCAGTTACACAATAATACCATACAAAAATTCAAATGATATTCATTCTATAAAGTGTCTTCAAGTATCTTAACAAACATATGTTAAGCTAAAGAAGAAATCACTTCATAAAAGAAGGGAAAGTCATTTAACTGCACTTCCAAATCTTACAGTGCCATTTACCGCATGTACGGAAAAGTAGAGGAAAAATCGGATACATATATACATTGGCTGAGTTCAATTTTTCCCTTCATATGGAACTTTCCACCAATACGATCTCAATGAAACAAACAATTTGAACAACAGCAGTCTTCTAAATAATCTTAGGAAAAGAATTTTCCTTTTACCCATTCCAAACTCTTTGGCTCTGGAACAACAACAACGCCAAAGGCACTTAAATACACATTTCTTCCCCCTCCCCCTTCGATGCCCCTGGAGCAGAAATAAAAGGATGGAGGTGTGAAAATCGTCCGTCTCCCATCAGGAAGAGGGGCCCGAAGGCCGTTATTACCCAATCAACGTAACGACGGAGGCCCTCAAACATCCTTTCTCTTCTCTTTCCAAAATCTGGAAAAACTTTAAGGGGTCGATTACCAAACAACGAAAGGATTTTCTCGTGGAATAAAAAATAAAATACAATTATAATACACTACTGGGGATAGGTCCGCATATAAACTTGTGTAAAGAGCTATTGAAACTGACAACAAATCCTCAACTAATTCATGTTGAATATTACTGAGATATGACTGCTTCTGTTAGAGACAAAAGTAACCAAACAATGAGCGCGCAGAACAGAGGAATTTGTACTACAGTAAGCGCCTCTTAAAGTGATCACGTCTGTCCATGACTGTTTTGATAACCAAATTATAACACTGAACGATGCTATATTTTAAAGGGGCATTTTTTATGTCCGTTCAAAATAGCAATGAAATTTAACTAGTTAATATAAACATAACCAGAAGCATATAAATAGGTATTTCAAGACGTTTTAATTAGGAAAAAGGAAAAATTTGTTTATAAGTTGTTGATAAAGTTTCTGGATATTATATGGCCGATGTCTTCAACCTCTAATCTTAACACCTGGACGGCATCGCTTGTTGACAAAGAACATGCCAAGGTAAAGTAAAAAAATAGGTAAAAAAAAGCAACTTTAGTAGAAAGATGTTTACAGTTTTCATGGTCCCCCTCTTAGGAGCAAGGAAAAGAAGAAAAAATTCTGCGGAAAAATTTCCACCCTTTTCCTTTTATTTGCGGGGGTGGGGGGCTCCTGAAGAAGGGAGACCTGTGTCTGACAACTCTCAAAACAAAATTTATTGCAAAACTTCGGGCCTTCGGCAATTTGATAACAATATCCGAATTATAACTTGTAATCGCGACCACATGAGCAGAGTCTACTGCGTATTACAATTAATTTTAATATAAGTTCATGTTATTTATATGTCCATTTCTGATACAAATTAAAAATTCTTCAGCGCAAAGGTATCACTGTATTTATTTCGTTAGTGTGTGATCGCGGAATATGATAACGAAAGAAACACACACACACACATATATATATATATATATTATTACTCTGCATAATTATTAATGAACTATTTCAATTACTTATTCACTAATATTAAATAAATAAATAAAGGCTTAAGTTGAATAAGCAGGACTGTACGTATGGAGAAAAATTTATACATAAAGCGTGCACAAACTAGCGCATATCGACGAATCATTATACAATACAGCTTGAGCTTCGTTTGGTAGATTTACACGAATGCGACCTGAAATAAATGCCAGTTATTAGGTTGAATCTTTATGCAATATATGCATTGTGTTTAGATTAGATATTTAGTGGCAAAAATTCATCTGCAACCTAAAAAAAATGGAAAGGGAATATTTTCTTAGAAAGCAAATTATTCATGGTATCGATGCTAAACCTGAGATCACGAGAAAGATGCACCACCAACGAATTTCCCGAGCTTCGCTTAACCGAGTCTCTCGTAAAAACGTGATGAAAACAACGATAAGACCAATTTAAACCTCGAGTCTACACTATCTTTCAGAGATGCCGTGAGAAGACCCCCCAAGAATGAGTGGGAAAAGATGGGAAAGGGAGGTGTGGTTGAGAGGAGGAGAGAGAGCGAGAGAGAGAGAGAGAGATGGAGGGCCGAAGCACTATTCCATTTGTCCATTGGCTTTGTGGCCTAGGCGTTTTCTCCTTTAATGTGAAATCCATTAAGAATGGTTGTTTTTGGCAGTTCGCCTCTAGCCGGTGTTGATGGAAGAAGATGCCGCATCTTTTTGCCGTTGCCCCGGCAACCGTAGAGGAGTGGCAGCTCGCCTAAACGCGGCATGCATCTATCCGTAGACCCGTCTCCGAACGAGATAATGCTGAAAGAACTGAATGGATAGACCTTGTATCGGCCACACCAACAAGCCCATTTTTTCCCCCACCCTCTCTTATTTTTTTAAAGATTTTTATTTTATTTTATAGCTCTTCTCTTTCTGGGATAAACGAAGTACATCTCTACTCCAGGGAGAAAAACAGCGCCAAGAGTTTGTTTTCCTGTTTCTTTTCCGTTTTCATCCAGGCGCCTTTGTTTATATAGGTATATATAGAGAAGAGTTTTTCTTAAGAGAGGGCGAAAGAGGTGTTTTAGGATCCTTAAGAGGATTTTATCCGTGGTTCGGTGTTCGCTTAGTCCCCCGGATTCAGAGAAGCAGGCGGGCATGAAAATGTCAAATGAATTCTTTTTTTCCAAGAAGGGGGATGAAAACAGTTCTAGGGAGAATAAAATTGAAAGAGGATTCGGTAAACATTTTTGCACTTGACGAAACGAAAACAAGGATCAGAGCAATATTTTATTCATTTACATGCAAAGTAGATCAATCGCGTGTAACTTAAAAAAACCATAAATATTAACAGAAAATGGGGAAAAGCAAAATTTTTTTTATCCAGAAGTTCCAGATGAAATACCAACTACAAACTTACGATGTTAGTAAAGTCATGTTATTGCTCTTATAATTTCAAATAAATATAATAAATTATCAAAAATTAAATTAAATTATTAAGAAATTATTAAAAGGCAAATATATGTCTTAAAGAATTTACATAATTTCACAAAAATAAAGTATAACTTGGCGGTCAGAAGCGACCTGGTGTCTACCATCGTCTCTAAAATTCAATTGAATTCTCTAAAATTCAAATGAGCAAAATTTGAGGTTCATTAACGAATTATAATCAGGGATTCTCTAACTGCTTTATAGGTAGAGTTCACATATCAGATGACTCTAAACATCAAATGTATATCTTATAAGCTGTGTGTTCAACACAGACAGGCTCGAATCTTAGTGAAAAAGTTAACAGCATGAACGTATTAGTGGCTTTTCCCATATGAAACCTGAATACAAGTTCCCCCCCCCCAGAAAATTTTGCAAGAAGGCCTCTTTCATTTTAGGCAGAAAAAAGGTGTAAGCATTAACGTCATAGAAAAGAATAAAGTAACAATAAAATAAATAATAATAACAAAAAAAAAAGCATAAAAAATTTGAAAGCTTTCAGGTTTTATATTATGCCTAAAGGGTCTTTCCCCCTCCCCATTTACACATACATACAAGTTTCTAGAACATTTGTGTGAACGCCCCTTTGGGTTCAAAATACTTAAAAACAGCATATTTTCAGAATTTACGATAGATAGTCTGGCGCATTGGAGATAAAAATGTTTTATTCCGTACGGTGTTGCCACTGCTCGCTTTCAAATCATTGAGTTTTTTAATCAAAAGTTTTGCAAAACATGAAATAGATAATAAAACAAATTCGAAATACAAAATTCGGGCTTCCAGGTGCCCATATTCGGGTGGAGGACTACTTTTATTCAAAATTTAATGGTTCTAGGTACCGTTGTTTTTTTACAGTGCGAGAAACATACATACATTCTTACAGATTCTTCATTATTTAATTTCTTTAAATATAATACAGGGGCGATCATATTTGGTGGCAAAAACTTGAAAAGTTGTTCAACGCAAAATGCCGTATCCTAATGCCTCTTCCTCGCCCCAAAAATTACCTTATCATTTTCTCAGTCTCTAAATACTACATACATGGAAATAGTCTAAATAATTAAACTCTGCAAAAATATGCAGATTTTTGTTCAGTATATAATGTATAATGACAGATATATTTTTGCTCATGATATGTATAATGATAAACACATTTTTGTTCAGAATATAAATATATATTTAGGAGTTTGATAGGAGCATTTATTAATGTTAAACCAAGAAGGCTAGGTATTATATCATATCTAAAATATAACTACCTAGTTCTTCTAATAAATAAAGCCACAATCTATTTATATGAATGGGTTTCAAATTGATACTAAATAATGCAGTTAAAAAAAGACAGAAAAGAAAAAAACATAGAAACAGACGTGGCAAGTAAAAATATTACTACAACTGAAGGAATAGTAATTTGTTTTGCATAATCTTCATAAATCCTGTGGAGGACAGAGAGGAGAAAGTAAATATATATATATTAGTGACAATTGTATCTTTATTAAAAGATTTTAACAGCTACATGCACATATGGGATATTTATAGGTATTATTCGTAAACATATGAGGGGATATTCATAGGCATAGATATCCTCAAAATTGTTACAGAAAGTAATAACTGTTACAGAAGGCAAATTCCGGACGTAAAGCTTGTAGAGACATTAGGTTACTTTGGAAGCAGAAAGACGTTGAAAAATCAGCAATGCCCTCGACGGGACTCTAACCACGGACCTCTCAATACGCGCCGAGCGTGCTAACCACTACACCACAAAGGCATGCAAAGAGGGCGGGAGAAATACCTTATATACTCCCTCTTTTAAAGGGCGACTGAGGATTAGGGAACCCAGTCGCCAAAACCTGGTGGTGAAGAATCATCATTCACCACCTTTTTAGTTCGGGTGCCACTGTGGAGACACAAGTGAGTTTGGAAGCAGAAAGACATTGAAAAATGAGCAATGCCCTCGCTGGGACTCGAACCACGGACCTCTCGATACGCGCCGACTGTGCTGACCACTACACTATGAAGCATGTTAAGAAGACGGGAGAAAATTTAGACAATAAAAGGGGAAAAAATAGAATTTCTTAAATGCTTCATTATTATAAAATACGGTGCACAAAAACTCATTATCGACAGTTTCGAATAAATTTAAAGAAATAAGAAACATAATTTAAATAATGCTCTATGGTTATCACACCTATAACAGCATTAAAAGGATAAACACAGTCATCGATACAACACTTAATCATTATTAGAAAGTATCATGCAAAAGATATATCAAGATCATACTGTTTATTAATAACCTTAATGGATGGGGTAGGGAAATGACTGCGTTTTTTCCCCTTTCAGTTCTAGCTGAGAGGGGAGGGGAGAAAATGGAGTAGGGAAGGAAGATAAAAATCACGAGATCACTGCTAGACCGCAAGTGTCAAAAAGATTTACTTCACGTAAAGGCGTTCTTATGGTGCGTCAGGGGATACGGATTGGTGCGAGGAATTAAAAAAGGAACAAAAAAGGGGAAAAGAAATTCCCAAGGAATAAGAAAAAAAGGGGGGAGAAAAATAATAATAATGACGGAATGAAATAAGAAGGAGGGTTAAAAAAAAAGATGGAAAAGAAAAGAAGTGAGAACAATCTTTAATTGGAGGCGTCAACGACGCGTCTAGGAAAAAAAAAAATAAATAAAAAAGGGAAAAGAGGAAAAAACGGAAAAAACCCTTTACGCGCTTGGGATAATTGAGTTGGCTCGCGGTGTGACACGCAGTGGCTGTCCAAAATCTTTGACGCTTTTTGTCCTTCGGCGAAAGTGACGTCAAAAAACAATGAAAGATGGAACAATAAAAAAATAAAAATAAAACAGAAAGCGAGAAGAAACAGTTAAAAGAAAGAGCAAGCGATGAGGGAGTGGTTAGGAGGAGAAAAAAAGAAATTCCCAGCGAAATTCAAGCGAACTGCATTAGCATTCGGTGTGCCACAAGGACTTCTTTCAGAGGCCTAATTTGTTTAATGTGATTAGGAAAGACGATGGTCTTTCCCGGGCTAACGCAATTACATCCTTCTTAGCGGTCAAAGTGGTGAAACAAAGGACCGAGAAAATGCCTTTTTTTTTTCCTCCAGCTCCATACTTAATTCCTACCCCCAATCGGAGCTTCTTCGAATTCTCCTTTGTTTTATTATTAGCGTGCTTAAAAGATGCTGAATATTCATTCACATTTTTCGCCGGAGTTGAGAAAATTGTATTACTGAGTTCCAAATATGCTTACGACATTCCCAATACAGGTTTCTAAATAAGCAAGTGTCAACAACTTTTTTTTTCCCTTCCATTTTGTTCTTCTTCTTAATACCGTTAGTTCGCTTTTAAATTAAGAAAGCCAAATAAAACGGAACCAATTTAAGGAAGTTAAAAGCATTTAAAGAAAGTATTGTTCTAAAGCTTTAAATATAAGTGCTGAAATCCTTTTCCATCAAATGATTATGGAAATGCGGCTACTTCGCGTTAAAAACGAGCTTGTCATTCCAAATAATTACAAAAAAATTACAATACAATTTTTTTAATGAAATTGTTCCATGACAATTTAAATACAGCAGAAAAATAAAATAATTAACTATACAGAGAAATTACTTAAACCATTTTCAACACAATTTTTTTTAACTAACTTCGATGCAAAATAACCTATCTGATTGATTAACTACTCTCTAGTTATGAATATTATTCAGAAGGTTTTGTTTAGACTATTTATGTTTCCAATTTTATTTTCCAGAATACGATCTACAGACAGATCAGAAGCGACCAAGTACTCGGAAAAGAGATAATGTTTAGAAAGCTGCGTAGAGATTTAGTCTTCTTTTTCTTCTCTCTCTCTATATATATGTTTAACTACGTTCATTGATAAGTAATTTCGTTCTTTTATTTTCGAATATGAGGAGTATTAACCATGTCTTGTGCTTATTTATTTTAAATAACTAACTTTAGATTTAAAAAATAGATTTCTTTTATGGCGGGCACTATCATTTTATAATGCAAGCACCTAATAAGCGGCAACCATTACTTCCTATGGAATTTGTGAACAGACAATTTATATCCATGTTCTTTCCAGGATTCGAAACCGGGCCCTTCGGTACCGTAGTCGGCTTCCCTAATCACTATACCGTCTGGGCAGCAACACAATAGAAAATCAAAAGATGAAATTTTCAAATATCAACTAAAAGTTACTGAAGATATTGCTGATAGACTGTCTCAAGGCGGACCTGCACATATGAATGCATGAATATTTTAATAAGCACCGAGAATTTACGACGTAAAGTTTAACTTTGTTTTTCTTTACGTATTTTGAAATATTAGTTTTTTGGAGTACCTAGATAGAATATAATTTATTATTTATTTATACATTTCAGATAGAGTATTCGTAATTTGTAATTAATACGTCATTTTGTTACGTGTCATTGGGTAATATGAGCCATTGGGTTATTTAGAAGCAGGAATCATGAAAAATAAGCAACGCATTCGCCAGGAATCGAACCACGGACCTCTCGGTTACGCGTCGAACGTGCTGACCACTACCAATGACCACTACCTACGAAGAAGGCGGGACAAATGCCTTATATACTCCCCCTTTTAAAGGGCGACTAGGGTTTGGGGGACCCAATCGCTAAATCCCGGTTGTGAAGAATTATAATCCACTACCATTTTTAGTTCGGGCGCCACTGTAGAGTCATTAGGTTATTTAGAAGCAGGAGACATGAAAAATGAGCAACGCCTTTGCCGGAATCGAACCATGGACTTCTCGAATACGCACCGAGCGTGCTAACCACTACACCACGAAGGCATGCGAAGAAGGCGGGAGAAATACCTTATAAATATAACGATATGATTACACCATTCTGCTACATTTCTATTTCAAAACATTTCTTAATCATAAAGCAATTCTTAATCATTTTTTCATTCATGACCCCTTCTTATCATTGAGATTTTTTTCACAGTCCCAAATATTAAATATAGAATAAAGATAAAAAAATACGTATTCTTTGGTAAAGAATAGGGATTTGTTTCAAGTATATGAAAATTAATAAAAGAAAATTACGTTTTAATGAGACAAATGTGCTTGCTTTTTTCCTGCATAAAAAGTAAATCTTGATACAATATTTGTCACTGCTGCACGTAAAGCACCTTACTTTTTTTTCAGCGTTAAACGATATTTGAATTTAATAAACGTTAGAAGTTGGAAAAGTCGTTTCACATACGTATGCGGTGCTGGATGGCAGAATGACATTGAATGCCATTTGAAAACTGACGCAAAGTTATTTCTAGGTCCGATCCAGAATTCAGTCAGGAATTTTTGTAGAAACTCACGTTCTGAGTCCCTCGATAGCTCAACAAACACCATTTCGGCTTTATATGGAACGTAATTAATCTCATTAATGTCAATTAATGTAATTTCTTTCAGTCTCCTTAATGCAATTCTTCAAATTCATGTATCTGAATTTAATTTTATTATAATTTATCTGAATTAAATTGACCTCAATATTTCGCTTTGCGATCCCAATAAGGGTTGCTATGCAGGCTTAAGAAACGCTTTTTTAGAAGTGTTCAAAGACAATTAAATAAAGTAAATCTATCAAATCGATAATCGGCACTACCGATATTCAGCTTTGCTATGACCACCCCAGACTGGTTTACTGAATTACATCAAAGCACTCGAGGGCTATCTGCCTACCGGGAGGGATGACTTCATGGCGGACTTCTAAGGGAAAATAGCTAGAATAAACGTTAAACATGAGGAGAACCACAAAATCGCACATGCAGCCAGCCCATTCGCTGAGATTCAAATCCCAGACCGAACTACCAGTGTTCAGCGAGTTTACTGCTCAGCAGCTGGTGGACCCATCACCACTCCAGAAGGCACAGTTGTCCGAAACCATCTATGAAGGTAGTTCTTTTTTTTTTTTTTTTTTTTTAAGAAAGGTTATGCGAAGAAATCGACTTTTGAATCTAGCCATGGCTATAGATAAAACATAAAAATATTATTTAATAAGAACTTTGTCTCCATATAATTTTGTCTCTCTCTCTCTCTCTATATATATATATCTCAGCAAGTCGAAAGCGCAAAGACATAGTAAAGAACAAAAAAGAAAATGGCGTAGAAACGCGGGGCCACAAAAGCGGAATGAAATAAAGCGATGGAAGCATCCTTAAAAGGATGATTTCATCAGGAGGAGGAGAAGAAGAAGAAGAAGAGAAAAGGAACGCATTATCTGATTGATAGATGACGATAAAATACAATTCGCCGTGACAGTTGCTCAAAACCCCTCCATTCACACAAAAGAATAGCCGCGAATAAAAGTCGGGACGAACAAAGGGGAATAAAAGGTCTCGGGAATAATAACAATAAAAAGATAGAGGAAAACTTCACAATAGAAATAACAAGCGTCGGAATTATAAACAACGAGGATAACAAGGATGATGGGGATGCGGAATATGACGGGATCCTCAGAGGCAGCAGGAAGAGAAATCAACGGGCTGAAAGGAATTGGTTTCATTACTCGCGTCCCGTATAGATGTGTCTGTGGAATGCGCAGCCAGGGATTAATCAGTCGTCTGTTGGGGAGCAAAAGGAAAAGCACAGGATCACAAACTGGAAAAAGAGCTTTGACTATTAAATGATAGCGAGATTGGGCATTCATCCCATTTGCATTAGAAAACATTATTTCTCATTGTTATAAAATTATTAAAAATTACATAATTCCTGACCTAATCTGTATTTTGATAGAACTTGCATTAGTGGAGTAGCTGCAGCTTTTGCCGTCTGAGACGGTGACTGCATTTGCCGCCCCTCATGACATAAATAACATGACATAACAAGTCAAACACCAAATAGGGAAATAAATTAAAACTCTATGTTTAATAATGAAGAAAATTTTTAATTCCAACATTTTAAAATTATATAACTAATTTTGTTTGTTTTTTGTTCGCAAAACCGAAAATAACACTGTAGAGGTTAATATTTATTTGACTGCTCCACCTGCTGTTTGTAAACAACAGGTATAGAATGATTTCTGAAGTGCAAAATAAACATATGTAGCTCTCAAACACTTTAGAAAACTCTTTTGACAACAACAATTGTTACGAAGTTCACAACAGTATTACAATATTTGGAACTATGTTCTGGAGAGTGTAATTACCTCATTGCTCTGGAGATTGTATTTTACTGATAAAACGCCTTTTTATTTTCCTGTCTCACTTCCTCTATCAATAATGGAAGGAAACTCTTAAATACTTAACGATGAATTCTTCTTTATTAATATCACTGTTATCGTAATTTAGTTGACGTTCGTAATTTTCCTTCGAAAGTTTCGATGAAATTAAAATGGCATAACAAAAGTGGAAATCTCGTCGTGATTTCTTTGAAATCTGTACATAGAGTAAAATCTAATTTTCTTCTCAATTTAATTCCGTACGGCAATTCAGAATATCATAACTCTTTACCGACTTAGACGATGCGCATGATTAAACCCTATAAAATAATATTTCAGGCGAAAAATACCACCGTCAAAAATGTGTTTTCCAGGGTGGACCATCTATAGTTATGCCACTGGCTTGCACTTTGTCATAACACTTAGTAGTGAAAAAAATGTATCATGAGATTACTTTTCTGATTATTTGGAAGATCTTTTCTCCTTCCAAAGATTTATACTTCTAAACATAGGCCTGAACAGTCTGTATACACAGTCTGTAATTTCAATCTCAATTTAGGAAAATACTAGAATTTGTCTAGAGGTAGATAGAATAGCTTTTAATTCACAGGACATAATTTCCTAAGTACAAATTTTCTATGTAACGGAATTACGATTTTTTTTTCAAAATTGATTATTTACTTAAAGAAAAAGTAATTTATTTGATATTATTTTATATTTTTTCGATGGATAAATTATTTTGAATGCATAATCATTTTGTAAAAATCTAAAGCCTGAAGAAAATGCGGATTAAAAAGTAAATGTACAAAACTAATAAAAAAGGGCGGGAAGTCAAATGCAAAAATAATATGACAAACATAAAATTCATATCTGTAATACATGACAAATTAAAAAAGACAATACGGACTAAATGTTCAAAGGAAGAAAATTGTGATTCATATTTGTCATACATAAAAATTAAATAATAATAATGACTAAATATTCAGAAGAAGGAAATTGTATAAAAATAAATACCTTGAAAGTGATACGCATAATGATTTCTAAAATAATAATAACAGTAATAAATAGAAGCTTGGGATAAGCTAAAATAAAAACAAAATAATTAAAAAAAAACCTAGGGTTTTTTTTATTAGATTAGAAAGAGAGATCCAAGGGTCCCCCCCCATCCGAAAGAAATTTAAATATGACTTAAGAGTACTGAAAAACATAAAAATCATAAACTCTTCAGAGTAAACAAGCTTAGTAAGTTGAAATATTTTAAATGGCTTGCAACCTTATAAGGTTTGAAAAATAACCGATTCATAAACACGATAAATGTTATAATTTCCAAAGCTGACAGCAACCAACACATAATTTCAGCAAAGGAAATTAAAACCTTTTGCATATGTCAGGAGTCTATAAGCAAATAAATAAATAAAAACAAATTTTAAAATGTTTAGGAATCATAGATAAAATACCTTAGAAACAACAAAAGTTTCGAGAGCATTGCATTAACAGAAAAGCTGAAAAAGAGTAACGAATTAAAATATATGGTAAAAAATATTCCATTGCATGAAAGCGTCCTTCACATGCCAGAATGTGAAATTTTTCTAACAGAATATTGTTGAAAGGGGTAGAAAGGTATTTAAAAAGAACGAAAAAAATATCTCCCGTTTATGACGCGGCGGAAAAATTCCTCGTCGATTCCCCGCTTGTCATATGCGGCAGTTAATGTGACAGGCTTCACAAAAGCAAGGGCTTGACAGCCCGGTCAGCCCACCCCCTGCGAGAGAGGGGCTGACAAATTACTCGAGCACAAAAGTAGCCTCGAACATCGCGCAGCACGACTCTGCCGCCGACGGTCGCGGGGCGCCGCGCAAATCAGGTCGCAGCGAATCCAACAGTAATTAATCCATGTCGCAATTGACGCGCTGACAATTGCTGCCGCAACTCCCCTTCTCTCCGGGGCTTTGTAGATTTATTGTAGTTATTGTTTTTTAAAATTTTATGCTGAAAAGAATATCGACTCATCCGATTTTTCATTGCGTACATACATCTGAAAACCGTAACAGGTCAACTTTATAGATATTTCCCGGTAAACAAAACAAAACAAAAACTTGAAACAAATTTTTTTAGAACATAAGAATAAAAATACCAACTAAGGAAACATGGAATGAAATTTATCTGAATTATCATCACTAAGTAAAAATCGCATATTTTACCCTAGTTTTTTAGCGACAGGTTCTGAATATTTTAAAAATATTCGCGTTATTTTCCCCTTGTTCAGTGTGTTCAGAGAACGATCTCGCCCAAATTTTAAAATATAATTATTCGTCGACTTGGTGAATGTTTTCTTGTTACTAACAAAGACAAACCGTCGCAAACTGCTTACGAAGAAACTACTCGTTTAAAGATTTTATTCTTAAATTTGTTTTTGAATAAACGCAAATTTTAAGTTTTGCTTTAATTAAAAAAAACTTTTAATTATTAAACGAATTTCTTCGTTTTCTCTTCTTCTTCTTCACATGTAGCGAAATAAAAAAAATTAAATTTAAAATGTTGACCAAAAATTTAGTACTGAATCAGTCCTCTAGAGCTATTATAACAGAGTTTTTTAGTGTCAGTATTTGAAATTCAATATTTAAAGTAATCAATATGATATCTATATAGTTGGTGGAGATAAAAATTACTCAAACCAGCACTGTATGAGGAATTTAGTAAAAACTTTGCGTTTTTAACAAAATTCCTTTATTTTAGGGTTTGCACATCGAAAGAATGAAACTCAAGTCTATGTATGTATGAGTGCGTATAACATAAAGAAATCTTATTAATTTCTATATTCTTAATCACATTCTCAGTTTTATGAGCTAACAAATCTGCAAACGTTATAACCTCTCACGTTTTTGAGATTTATCATACCAGTGATCTCAAACTTAAATTGCACGCAAGCCAAGTGCACGACGTGAAAACAGCTGAAGAGCTAAATTTTTTTAAAACAAAATGTAAAAAAAAAAAAAAATAATAATAATAATAATAATCACTTCAAAATATTTATCAAAGCATACATAAGTAATAATAATATCACAAAGGAAAATATTTAAATTTATATTTATTTTGCATCTAAAATTTTAAGTTTGGTACCTGCACGACATTTTTATTCGTTCCACTTTGTAATTCAAATATACTGATAGCTAAATATTAAATTCCTAGACTGAGATTTTTTAATAATTTTATCATGTTTAATTAATAATTCATTAACTTACTTTAATTTAAAGAAAAAATAAACAATTTATGGTAACTTTCTAAGCTTTCAGAGAAAATTTACCACACGGGTTCAAACTTGAGAATAAATAGCAACAATTTGGCTGTTTGTCTTATTTATTACATTTTTGGCACATAATTAAAATATATATGTTTATATAGTCATAAACTTCTTTGTCACTTAACTACAGTCTGATAACTGATGGCGTTTCGACTGTGATAAAATTTGTAACCTTGGAGAGAAATGACTGAAAATTACCTTCACGACGGACTTTAGATGCTCATCAAGTCAAACCGGATTTTTTTTTTTTAATAATTTCAAGTTTGAAAAAAGGTCCTTATATATATATATATATATTCACAAACAAAGCGGTTTTTTAATGCAAAAATTTGTAACTGAGCTTATTTGTTTCCCACTTTTAGCAATAAAAGTTAATAAAATCTGCATCTTCAAATCTTTGAATAAGATTTAGACCCCACTATAAATCAATTTAGCTCCGTTTACAGATTTTCTAGTGCATTATTCACGTTCTTTTAAGCGGAAATGAAAATAACATTAATTTAGACCTCAAATATCATATATTTCCACAGATAATACGATACTAGAATCATTTAAACAGGCACAAAACATGGAGTCGTATTATAAGACCGTGCAAAAAAGATTAGATTGACATTTATATAAATTAAAACATCTATAAAATAAAACAAATTACATCCATCGTCCAAGGCAAATAGCTACTCAAGTACACTGCAGAAAAAAAAGGGGGGACAGTTCTCTATCTCCCGTTCTCCTGGGCCGATTGAGGAATGTATTTTGATTCTTTCTCCAATCTCTTACTATCTTCTTTGTTATACCGAAAGCCCTTGCTGCACACAGTTGTTCGATTTTTTAGCCAGCTTTATGACTTACAACTTACTTTCAGATTGCTTCATATTTTTTTCTTATCGTTGGTTTCATGAATTAGGCCTCCAGTTTACAAATTTACGTTGAATGCACTTATAGTACAAACTGTTTGAACACATGACACAACCTACAATGAAACTTGTTGTACTCACGATTAGGCAGTATTGCCAGATATACGAAAGTAAAATTTGTTCTAGATGACAATCGGCGATCTATACTAAATTCATAGGCCGTTGATAGTTTGGAAGTCACCTTATAGGAAAAATATATGCTAAAACTATAAGACTTTGACGAAAATTTATACCTCGTCTTATCTGCGGAAATATACGGTAATTAAAATCTACAAATCTTTGCAACACCATATTTGCAAAAAAATATATAATTGAAATGTCTTCGTGGGTTGCATAAATTGCTTCGGGGCCGAATGCAAACCGTTGGCCGCCAGTTTAAGACCACTGCATTATAAGAATCGCAAATGATCTTAATTTCAGTCTTCTCATTTTACTCTCGCGTTACAAGCTGGGAACACTGGAAAGAGAAAGCAATTGTATAAGGCTGGGGATAAGATTCAACTTTTTTTCCCTCCTTTGGACACCCCTTCCTTGTTGACAAGAAAGAGAAAGATAAAAAACACCCATTACCCACGAAGGAGATAGACACCGGTGGAATTAACTGACGGAAAGAAAGTCAAGGATCTCATCTCTTAATCCAAGCTGTAAGTTGTCAGTGATATCGGTGCCCTTATCTAGGACGTAAAGTCGTATGCCCTGACAGGAGCTGGACACTTCAACTGCTTGACGGCCAATCACTTGACACCTGCCCTCCCTCCTAAGCTGAATGCAACCATTTCTGAGCGCGATATTTTTTTATTTTATTTTCCAAGTTGCGTGTGTATTTCAGTGCATTATTGCTTAGAAGATAGCGATAACTTTCCTTTCTACCATGAGCGGATTTCAGACTTAGCCATGTCAATTTTTTACATTATTTTAGTAAATGATAGTTTTAGTTTTAATTTAGAAGATTGGAAGAAAATTCAAAAAACGAAACTGTTTAACAACAGTAGACTTAATTAACATAAAAATTGCAGTCTTTTAAAACTTTTCAGCATCAATATAAAAACATACGATTCTAAATCTTTTTAAATCGCAGTTTATCAACAAATTATCAACAGCATATTTATTCTTCCCAATTTTATTATATAATATTGGCCGATATGATTTAACTATGTACGCGAAATATTCCGGAATTGTTGCTGCGTTAAAAAAAGAGAGAGAGAGAAGAAGAAGACGATAAGAAGAGACCAGCATCTAGATTTGTTTCTTCCTTTCTGACTTTTTTCCACTGTTTCCCCCTGTTTGCCTTCGTTACATTTTGTTCTACAAATCGCATGACTAAGAACAAATAAATTATAAGGAATATGAAACATATTTCTTTAAAATTACATATATTCACATAGTTATCCTATATAACACACAGTTCCGGCGAACGGGATGGCTGCATGGGCGTTTTGGTGTTTTTTCTCCTGTGTAACAAGTATGCGAGCCAGCTTCCCTTATTAAGGCCTCCATGAAGGCATCCCTCCCCTTAGGCAGATAGCTGTTGAATCTTTACCGTAATTAAGTAAACCAAACCAAACCTATGTAACACACAAAACAAGAAAAAAATCAAACGCTAGCCCTCTGAAGTCATTTCTTTCGACTGTAGTTTGAAATTCCCTAAAACTATACTTCCAATAAGAGCGATGAACCCTAAAGTATAATTTTTTAGCCTATCAGGCGTCCTCTTGCTCAGGAAAGTAAATCAGTTCGTGAACGAATAGCGGATCTCTCTTCTTTGCACGTTTCCAACAAAAGTTCTCCATGAACTGTAACAGCTCTACCACTCCGTTTTATAGATTCGAAGTAAATTCCCTCAGTAAAGTTAATTAATTCTGGAGTCAATTGTCCAACTCTAGTAAGAATATTTAAACCTACATTTGAAAATAATGGTAAACTGAATATTTTACGTACTTTTGAAAAATGATCCGAATTACACGCATGAGCGAACCGTAATACATGCGTACACCCACGCATTAATATTTCATTAAACTGAATTCAGCAGCTATATAGCGTTCCTTAATTTTACATTCATAGTTTCTAGAGTAACTTTAGCGCATTTCTGGTTCTGTAACAGTGTTTCTGAAGTGATAGATACATAATAACAGTTTACTGTGAGTTGATTAATCCTTAAATCAAAGAAAACACCGATATCATCTGTGAGATTTATATACAATATTCACTAATAGAAGTCTAAAATATCCAAAGAACAGATTCAGAATAAATGTACGGCATCATAAAATACATATTAAACTAAGAAGATGCTTACATATCAATTCGCATCAACAACAGCTTGGTACTTTGGGTTCTTCAAACATCGCAAATTATATTTTTTCAGTTATAGGTTGTTGAGAAATAAAAACATACGACAAAAATTAGGAAATAATTTAGCTACACCTTTTTACATAATACATAGATTTTCACTTGTAATATGACAAAAAAGGTTTACAGAAGCCTAAAAGAAAACGAATTAATTACTCATTTATTTTTTCCCCAAAAGGAAATTTAACTTTTATGTTGCTTCTTTTAGATTGATAAAACAAGCAGAAACGATATCAGTGATAGAATACATAAAAGTAAACATGTTACACACGTTTAAAACTGTATTTCCTTGTTACGTTTTAAAAAAGCACTGAAATTAATAGAGATATACTTGTTATGGGTGGTGGTGTTATAAAGAAAAACAACAGAATCTTCTCGGGCAGTTCTGTGCTCTTTAATTTAAATCAGATGAGTATCAGTAGTTTTCATTCAGTTTGGATAAAATGAAAGCGCCAATAGGTTAGCATTTTAAAAGGCAACACAACGACATCATCTTAACAATCACGCTACTTTAACTAAGGCATATATTTAAATACATAAAAAATAGCACACTTTTTAATTCGCAGACATCGCTAAGATACATAGAATTCAACGATTAGCTTTGCTCGTTTTAGAATTTTTTATTTCTTTTCAGGAGAAGAAATACCAAAAAGGGAGGGGGTTATACTATTAAAGCTTTCAAAAGCACCTTATGAAGAGATTCGCACAAAATTTTATCGTATTCCATTATTTTATTTCACGTTTCTTATTTGATACACGGGTAGTTCGGCAGAAAAATGGTTACATCAATTTCTAACAGCGTTATGAAGGAAGAAATGGGGAATCATATAAAATATTTCGTACTTTTAACGGCCTTTCCTAACAAGATTTGGCAACTAATGAATATAAAAAGCAACGGAATAAACACAACATTTGATCTTAGTTTCCTACCACCTTTAGTCACAAATGTATTTATGAGAACACATTTGATTTACATGAGCAGGCTTCCGAAGAAAAAGATAATCTTTCCCAAAGAGAAAATGAGAATAGTAGAAGCGAAGATTAGATCCGCGTTTCGCCAAGATCAGTAAATTGATATACACGCGGAAACATTACTTGAATATACTTGTAACACAAATGGCCGATTCATTAAAAAAGCACATTCTAGTAGAACTTTTACGACCGCCCTGACATCGAACGATACGCGGATAATAGCCCAAGGGAGACTTTACGCTCTTATTTATTAAAAAAAATAAAATAAGAGAAGGGGTAAAGAGAGGGAATGTCGCTTCCTTTTATTTCAACTAAATACAACAGAAGAGCGAACGAGTATTTTTATTACATTAACTGTGGTGCTCCAAAACGCAACGAAATGCAAATGTAATAGCCTAAAACAGTCGGCGAGCAGTAAAAGTGGCACTATCTCTTTCCAACGGAACCATTTGTTTCAACGTTTTACTACAAAACAAGTAAATGAGCTAAGCGTTAAAAGGTGCCCCCCCACCATAAATCCAACGCTGTATCAGTAAAGCGGGGGTTTCAAACCAAATTCTCTCCAGAGCTATTTCCAGAAAGCCTGTAGAACATGTTTCTCGGCCTCAATCAGGTGCGAAGCCGGATAACTCGCTTCCCAGGGGCAACACGCCCTATCATCTTTCCCGTATGCTAATACGATGAGGGGGTGTGAGGTTGTGATACTTCCTACTACGTCATGAATCAAACTCCCGCCACCCACCCAACCCTAGTTTTACGGAACTATAAATAATGCAGATAACAAGGACTGGCTTTAATGAAGAGCGAACTAGCAGCGTTCCTTTTCTTTCTGGTGAGGTACTTCCTATTCTTTTTCTTTCTTTTTTTTTTCATTACTTCCTTCTTATATATTCTTCTAGAAGATATTTTTTCTCTTCTTTTATTATATATTCTTCATTGCTCTTCTTTGCCTAATTGATATCGTCAGTAGCCTCGCAAAAGACGCTCGTTTTTAATCCGGGGGAAAAATATTCCCAGGGAATGGGATGGGGAAAGCTGTGGTGGGTAGTGTTGTTATGGATGAAAGGGTATATTGGAAGGCGAGGATGTAGAGAGGGAAGGTGGCAGTGTGGTGGTGGTGGTTGGGGGTGCTGCATGAGGTCCATTGTTTCCCAGCTGCTGATGAAGTGTCCCATTAGGCTGGGTAGAAGGGGGTGGTGCATCGTGAGATGCGAACCACTTTAGCCGCATCTCAAGTTGCTGCTGCCGCGGCGTCCATAACCATCGGCGGTGGGGCTCTCCGCCCGCTCCTAATGGGCCAGCCATTACTAAAGAGCGCTAACTTTATTTATGAACGTTCATTAACACAGCCATTATCACAATCGGAGGTTCTGAAGAGGGCCATTGTGCACCTTCCGCGATACGGGCTCCCTCACAGCTGACAAATATCACGTGACCCTCTGCCGCTGATGAGGCAACCCGGTCCGGGGCAATTTGCCATTTTTTCTCTCACCACCCATCCCCTTCACATATTCACCGACCCCCTTTCCTTAACGTCCTTACAGTAATTAGAAGCCAAGCCAGAAGTTCCTTCTTCGCCATTGTCTTACTTCCCTTTTACTTTTTTATTCTTCTTCCAAAAAAAAGGAAAAAAAGAAAGAAACTTCTCAGGTGCTTTTATTTTCTAACGCACACCTTCTTATTCTTCATTTTTAGAGGAGTTTTTCACAACTTACGCCTTCATTCCCCATAAAAGAGCTCTCACTTAAATTACGTGAAGACCTTCACACTTTTTTTTTCCCTCGCCGTATTTATGCATAGGTGGCGGAAGTTTCGCTTTTTAAAACGAGAAAACGTGTTTCTTATAAAGGGGGAAAACTTAAGGTGGTCCTTCGCACAATGTTTTATCGCTAATTGGAGATCTTAAGCAATTATTTATGATTTCAGGGTATCTAATGAAAAATTTCTGACACCAATTTCTACCTCAGAGAGCAGTTTTTTGCGCTGATTTCTTAAGATATGTCCGAAGTTGTTATAATCATTTTTAACCTTACGCTCCTAAAAGCTCTCAGATAACTAAGTTTCCAGGTAAAAAAAATAAATAAATAAAAGAAAAGATACAAGCTGTTTTTAAAATTCTTTTCAATAGCTGAGAACTACTCTGATAATTATCTTTGTCGTTAAAATTAAAACACTTTTTTCTCCACGCATCCTCCTCTTATTTTCAGAACTTTTCTTTTTCTGGAAACACTAGTGAGCAGTTTGACACGTTTCTTACTTTTATCAGCTTAAGTCACGGCCTTTAAAAACACAAAAAGTTTCAGATTTTTTGATGCGGAAGATACGGATTAAGGGTTTACAAAACAAAGAACATGACGATAAAAGAAATATTTAGAACGCAAGTTCAGAAACATTTTTACGAAGTTACGCCGATCTTTATCAATTAGAATTTTATTCTAAAGTATTTAATTTATTTCAAAAATTATTTTCAGTTGCGTCACAAATACTTATAACAACAAACCACCATAATAGCTGAATTTCCTTCAAGCTATAATTGATTATAAATTCTACATGTATTTACACCTACGCTCACAGCAATAAAACATAAAGGGAAAATATTAGAATACATTGCCTGAAATATTATGATAAAGGTTTAAATAAGTTACGTTATTTGGACTAAATATGCAATCCGAGATCATACTGCAATAGTCTAAGCCTACGTTCTGCAAGTACTTTAACAACATCAATTTGCCTATATTTGCCATCTATTGCGACTAGCCTGCACATCGTTCCCACATGTATATAATTTTTCTTTAAAAATAAATCTGAAAAATTACAGATTTTAACAGTCGCCCAAAAGTGTCTGCTAAGGTTTTTTAAGCTTCTGCTGAACTGGCAATCTACCAGTCTGCTGTCTACCAGTCTACTCACACCTGCTAATCCCCTTTCTTTTTGTCATTTTAACTTTATTATTAAGCATCATTTTCTCCTCATATACAATTCAACGGCAAATTAAAATTACATAAAGTTTAAAAAGTTTAAAAAGCAGCATAGCAGTATCCGTTTAGAATTTCCTATGCAGCGTTACGTCTTGACATACATTCCCCCTTCCCAGTCTTTTCTCACTTCATCATATTAATGTTCAGTTTTCTAACTAAAATGACTTTCTTACTAAACTTTTTTTTTTGTCTTTTTATTAGTCACGTTTTGTGCGTTTACTTTACGTCTTAAATACCACGTTCTTCAGGAATACGCCACTTAAAATTCTATTCAACAGCAAAGCCACAAAATATTTAAAAACAGCATATCTTTAGAATTTTCGATAGACAGTCTCGCGCGCTGGAGATAAAAATGCTTTATTCCGTACAGTGTTGCCACTACTCACTTTCAAATCGTTGTGTTTGTTAATCAAACGTTCCTTAAAGTTTTCAAAAATCTGAAATAAATAATAAATTTGAAATTCAAAATTCGGGCTTCCAGGTGCATATGTTCCGGTGGAGGACTACGTTATTCAAAACTTGATGGGTCTAGGTACCGTTGTTTTTTCACAATACGAGAAACATAGATACATTAATGCAGATTCTTTATTATTTAATTTCTCAAAATACAATACAGGGTGATAATATTTGGTGGCAACAGTTCCGGCTAATAATAGGGTTAAAAGTAATCTTCTTAGAGGAAAAAGAAGGTAACAATGAATTAATGACCAATAAACATACATTAAAAATTAATTAATAATTATACATTAAAGAAAAGTAAACAAAGTAAGAAAAAGTGTTTAAAACCGTTTCGCGATCCATTAAAAATTATTTCTAAGCTCAAACTTTTGAAATCATTGCTCTAGGCTGCATTAAAATGTCTCCACAACAGGTAGCAAAATCTCAGTTTCTCAGCCAGTCAAACAACGCCCTTATTTACCCTGAGAATTTCACAAGCTTTTGGATAACAATACAGAAATTTAATTACACTATTATTCTCTCGAACTTGAGCAACAATCATTCATATACGTAAGAAGGTTTTAAAAATCTTACACTCAATTTCTTGGTCAATATCAAAAATGTCATTTTATGTGGATGTACAACATAATCTTTTACACACATACTTCAACTACAAAATTAATTTTGGTTGCAGATATTTAGTGCATTTCGTTACTTAGGTTTACTAGGTTACTTAGGTAGGTTGATTTATATGTGAACAAGAGGGAAATGTAGCGTAATCCCCCCTTTACTAATTTTATCGTTCTAAAATCAAGAGGGGAAAACTTTGCAAATCAATTAATTTTCGAAAGACGCGGTTACAATAAGAACACGCCAAATGAAAAGTAGTCATGGATAAACTACAGGTAACTACCATAATATTATTTAAAATAAAGCTGCAGTGCAATAGGAGCACATAGCAATATTAACATTACAATATGTAATAAGATATTTTATTTTTTACTTCACCGTAACTTGAATCTCGACTCCTCTTACTGTTGTCTCTGCTACTCCTTGAGCCTCAAATCCGTCACAAATAATTAGAGAAAGTAAATGTGCAACCGACTCAGCGAAATCGTAGACTGAATTCCAGTCAGGGCTTGTTTTGCTGCGATAGGTCGGTTCTTGCATTAGGGTGGCATAAATTTCAATGGTTACAAGGAAAAGGTTTGCGAGGGTTTGTTTTTGTCAGTAAGACGAAAACAATCCCAACGTTGACACTTTGTGAACGTCACTACGTGGACACTCCCCCAAATTTAAAAAGTTTAAATTAGGGGGAGAGTTCGCTCTTTGAACGCAGTGAAGAAGAGTGAAATTACGCGAATGTTTTTACATGACAGGGAAAATACGTGAGGAAGTACAGTACATTTTACAGCGTCATTACTTAAGTACTTTTAATGGTTTAAAAAATTATTCAGCACCAAAAGGCATGAAATTTTGATTCAATTTCGTTAAACATTGAAATAACATTTTCCATTCAATTATTATTTCATCTTTTCCGAATGATATTCTTACAGTATATCAAAGACAAATTAAGACATACATTAGACAACTCATGAGCTACTGATTAAGGTAAAGCGCTCAAACACTATCAACAACAGAGAGACTTAGCTTCGGGGAGAACTTTCTGATGGAAAATGGCTTATATTTATAATTGGAGATTTAATCTGGAGATTCAGTTTGAATACGGTACAGGGTTTTATATGTTGACACACTGGTGATGAGTTAAATGATTAAATATCATGAATCGTTCATAATACCTTCTGCGACAGTATATAAAGTAAGGCAAGAGTTAGACATACTTGAGAAATTCTTTTCACATTCTTCTTATAAAACATTTATAATTCTAAAATATCTGTTGAAAATTATGGAAAAACGAGAAGATTTCAAAGCCAGGAAGGCAAGAATAAAACGATATAGGCCAATTTCATACAGCAGGTTCCTAGGAAAGTGTAGGAAATATCTTAGTATATAATAATCAAATAAAATATTGATAGACAAGACATAAATATCAATAAAACTTTCCATTCGTGATTATTATTCCAATGAACGTAACTTCTAACTCTAATCCTAAACAATGATACAAATACACGTAATAATGTTCAATTAAGAAAGTGTTATTTCTAGTCACGGAAGAGAGAAATGTTATACGGGAAAATTAAACGTTTTTTCCTCACACCTACACAAAACCTGTAACAAATGTCGTTATATTTCATTACAAGAATCTCAGAAGAAATATGATTACAAGAGAAAAGGTAAAAAATATCCTCGCATGATTTACGATGCACTATTTGTTGCACTCGTAGCCCCATTAATTTTCCCTACCCCCGGAAAAAAAGCGTAAAACTTTAGAAGAAAAAAAAATCAAATTGTGTTCTTAGCAAAGCTGCGTCCTCCACACACCCTAAACTAAGAGAAGACCACTTGTTTGATCAAACAAGAGAGGAAGTCTCATCCCTAATGAGCATGTTTATTTTGCTTGGCTGTTCCTCTCCGAAACGCAGTTTCAAAAAGTTCTTTCTTTCCTCTTCTCCTTTTTTTTTAAGGCATCTTTCTTTCTGAATCTTGGGCTGCGTAGCCAACAAACCCCCTATCACAATATTTATCCGTTGGTGATATATTGTGGTGCGGATGGCTGCTTGGCGCCAAACTCTTTTCCACCCTTTGCAAAAGCTCCAGATACGAAAACACGACTAGTGAATACCTCTCCACCCTTCCCTCCAACTCATAGTCTTCACACATATTTTACACATATTTTTATTTTTATTTTATTCGTTTCTTTTCCAGAGTGACACGAACATGGGTGACGGCAGCCAATGTAGCGGCACTTGAACGAACACGGAAAGAGGGGCTGTTAACAAGCGCTAAAAATGCAAGACGAATTCGCATAATAACATACTGAAAGCAAACAAGCTGGCAGATCAGGCAAGACAAAAAAATCAGAGCACAATGGCTATCAGCGCCTAATTAATTAAGAAATGATATATAAAGAGTAATAATTCATCAGGAGTAATACTGTTCATTGATTTATCTTTGAAAGTGCCCATTAATACATCATTCACGGGCGCGGATGCTTCGTATTGATGAAAACTAATACGACATAATTCTTACGCACTTTTTGGGAGGAGAAACAGATCAACTTGACATACCTAATCTGACATTTTCCATAATAGTAACTACAACAGCCACCATCACATTTCGGGGCTCTTTGAATGCGGGAAGACCACGGGAATATCTGCCTAAGAGGTGGGGTGCCTTGGTGGAGGACTTCCTGGGAGGCGCTGTCTGGTATTCACGTTACGCATGGGGGGAAACTACGAAAAGCAACAATGCAGCCAGCCCGTTCGGCTGGGTTCCAGGTGAGGGCAAACTACCGCCATTCAGCGGTCTAGGAATGCATAACTAAGCTCACAGTAAATTCATAAAAATAATTACAGCCGTTTTTTGTTACAGCCGTTGCCTAAGTTGCATAAGATATCCATCAGCTAATCTGAAGATCTCGAATTGGGATATGGCTTATTTTCAATGATTCGTCGCTGTCAAGCTTCATTTGCCATCAAACGTATATTGCATTTTTGAGACCAGCATACAAGAACAAACCGAAATACTATGATTAAAAAACATGAAAGTCACACGTAAAATACATATGAAGGAAGAAATGAGAGCATGGACTTCATTTCTTTTGATATACACGTTATCTAAGTAATCTAGGAATTAGAAAAAAATTCTTGCACCTATATCTGAATCTATAGAGGTACACCTCATTTTGAGTCATCATTATTGAACCAACCAGTGTGTCCTAAAGATGACAGAGAAAGCTTGATATTAATATATGTAATCCTGAAACTCTGAAATGCCATTATTTCATTTATTAGCTAACATAACAGTTATTAGTAGAGCACTAGCGGTAAATATACTTCACATCCGTCTGCATTCGATCAAAACATCAGGAGTAATGACTGAAATTGTTCAATAATTGTTTTCTTCAAGTAGGCAAAATTCTGAATCTTTTCAGCGCTATCTCTTTTTACATCTCCTCTAAAGAAAAAATCCAGCAAATTAAGATGTTGTGGCAAATGGAAGACCCGAAAGGACATAATTTCATTCAATCTCCCGTCCTGGAAAGTGAAACTTAATACATCATGCACAAGCGTGGAAGCTTTGCACTGGTGAAAATTGATACGACATGATTCTTAAACCTTCTTGTTTTGCAGAAATAGATCAACTTTATACTGACATTTTTTATAATAGTAACTAATACACCCACCATCACATTTTGGGGTGTTTTAGGGTTACGTTATTTGAATACAGCAAGACCAGAACGATATCTGCCTAAGAGGAGATGTGCCTTCGAGGAGGACTTTCTGAGAGACGGTATTCTTACAATCGTATTCATGTTACCACGAAAAGCATTCATACAGCCAGCACGTTCGCCTGGGTTCGATATTAGGTCATACTACAAGTATTCAGCGATTTTAACCATTCGTCGGCCATTGGTAGCGTCTGGGCCACCTTAAAGTGAAAAAGTGTTAAATTGCTTAAAGTGCCAGACTGCAGAGAAAATGCACAGTTTTCTTTCATTCTATGTAGTATATTTTTCTCTATCCCTTTCAACATTTTAATTCACCATCTATGTAGTCTAATATTTTGTATGCCTGCATAATTTCTTGAACACTAGCATCAGAAAAGAAACAACAGAAACTTGAACATGAGGCTACTACGATATTATAATAGGAAATGTATTATTTCAAAGCAGACAAACGCAAAAATTTTGATGTGATTAGGAAAGAAAACGGAAAGAATTGTTCCATTTGTAAAATAATATATTACGTTTCAGAAATACCCCCTTCGAAAAGAGTTCCCTGTTGGAATTCATATATAAATAATATAAAGCTAATGAAATAACAAAATTGTTCATAACCGGCTTATCTCCTATTTTTAAGAAATTATTCGGAGTTTGGTTTTAGTTTCCCATATTGGCTTCTAGAAAAATACGGTAAACATTTGATAGGACAAGAACAATTTCAGACAGAGGAGGAATCGTTTGAAACAAGCCACTCATCTGCACAAAGCTGAACCCAATTTCTTCGAATTATTGGATGGATGTGCTGGCAATACAAGAACACACAGAAAGAACGATTTTAATTCCTTACACATTTCATTTACTTTATTATAAGCCTTTATGAAGAATTCTTAGATTTTCTAACCGACTCTATTCTCTTTTGCCCTAAAGAAGGATTTTTTAACAGAACTGCAATTGTCTACTAAAGGTTTTATTACTCGGTCTTAATTTTAGTCCACAAATAGATCCAATCTCTTAAGACATCTCTTAAGACCATAGTATTCACTTCTGAGAAAAAGAAAATGTTTGTAATAAAGTTACACAGGAAAACGTTTGCACGGAATTAATTTTAAATCAACAGGGAATCAAAGAAAGTAAGAGAGCACTTATACGCTAATTTCAATTTTTTTAAACATCTTTCATAAATTTCAGCGAATTTATTGTGATTAACCCTTTTAGAACGAGCGAACAGCTCAAACTTAAGCAACAAAAAATATAGTTCCTCACTAAAAATGAAACTCAATCAAGTAAACCACACTTCCGGAAATACAATGTTTGACTACCTCTATAGGTAGAGGAGAGGGGAAGAGCGAAAAAGGATTAATTGAAGATTCCAACCAACAAACACCATTTATCAGTTTGTTGAATCCCCCTCAAAATATGCGCGTTTAGAATGATCGAAGTGGAGGAAGAAGAAGGTTTGCGACAAAAATAAATCCGTCACCTCATGATTTAAGAATAGGCGGCTTTCGAGACGGGGTCGAAGATTTTAGATGAAGCGTGTTAGGACGGAAGATAAATGACAAAAAGGCAGATATCCAAGATATTTGTCATAATCATCGAGTAAATCTTGGAAATGAGGCTATTTGCGGTGAATAACACACCTACAAAACTCACTTAAACACTTCAAAGCGCGAGAATAAAGTATACTAACTCTACTGAAAAGTACCTTAAGGTAACTTGTGTTTAAAAAAAAAGTTTTTCATCTGTAACACAATTTTTATATGCCTAGTATGTGATGCTTGAAGAATGTCCGATATTGAAAATCTAATATTCCTTTTACTAAGTAAGATAAAAAATATTTTTTCAATCCCACTTCTGGCTATCAAGAGAGAAGTAAAGCATAATCTTCTTTCTTTTCTTTCTCCCCTCCCCCTTTTTCGTAAAACAGAACCTTTAAAAAAAATTTTTTACTAAAATTATACTTTTAGGTTTCTCTGATTACTCTAAACAAAGCCATTATGTTTCAAATTAGATAAATTGTTAAGCTTTGATTTACAGCTTTAAGGGATAACATAAGCTATAGCTGCTGTTTCTTGTCCTGATTGCTGATACTAACATTAGGAGATATCTCCTATTTGCTTTGGAATGGTCGCAGATCTTTGAAATCGACGGGTAAAAGCTGGCCTTCCGAGTTAATGCAACACCGGCTCCAGGATGGTCTTACATAAGGTGTTAGTTTATCCTGCTTTTGGCAGAGCAACCTCAGACCATGAGTGGTCGCATCTGCAGCAGGATGGTCTGAGATCTTTAGAATCGACAGCAAAAAGCTGTCATTATGGGTTTATAATATTGCCAACACCGTCTCTCTAAAATGGTCTTTACATGTGGTTTTAATTTATTCTACTTTTGACAGAGAAAACTCAAACTATGAATGGTCGTATTTGCATCAGGATGGCCACAGATCTTTAAAGTCGATGACGAAAAGCCGGACTTCCCAGTTTATCCAACACTGGTTCTAAGGTGGTCTTATAAATGTGTTAGTTTGTCCTGTTTTTGACAGAGAAAACTTGGGACATGAATGGATGTACCTGCATCAGAATGGTCACAGATGTTTAGAATCAACGGCGAACGGTTTAGAATATATCCCACAACGGTCCTTAGACGGTCTCGCATAAAGTGTTATTTTATCCTGCTTTTGGCAGAGAAAACTCAGACCACGAATGGTCGCATTTGCATCGGGATGGCCGCAGATCTCTAAACTTCATGGCGAAAAGCTGGCCTTGAGAATTTATCCAACACTGGCTCCAAGATGGTCTTACATAGGTATTGGTTTATTCTTTTTGACAAAGAAAACTCGGCGGGCTGGAATCCGATACTCCCGTACACTTCCTATTCATCCATCAACCACTCAAAAGTATGCCAAGGGTTTTAAATGCCTTCATTCCAGTCTACTGCAGTTATTAACGCTTCTGCCTTAACCACAGTTTGAATCCGAGCCGTATGGTGTGAAAACAGCATCGAAAGTCCTACGATATGAAAGCAAAATCCGAGACCTACGATGTGGAAGCTGCCTTCACTACCGATTCCAAACCTTAGAAAAGTACGAAACAAACACAGCTGAACGCTTACTAACATGCACTAGCTGTAGTCAATGATTGGGGAAGATGTAAACATGGAGATATAGCAAACTGCTTATAAATGTTGATGCAAAGGAGCAGCACCTGCGCCGAACATTTAATCGATGATATTCATGCTTCAAAATTCTCATTAGCCTTATATGTAGTAATATTTTCAAAACAAAAACGAATCATGTCTGTAACGAAATGGCGAATCCTCACGAACGCGTGACGAAGGCAGTTTATATAGAAGCAAAAATTTTAACATAAAAAAGCGAACAAAAATAATGTAGTTGGGAGGGTAGACGCCCGCAAATATTTCCTTATTATCGAAATACTCTAGACCTTAATCTGTTGATTGCATGTGAAATATGAAAAACGGCAGCGACTTCTTATTGAGTGACAAGTTTCTATGCGCCGTATTCATTCATTTATTAACGTATTGATGTACAAATGTCGGCGATCGCTGCAAAGTTCAGAGCAAAATATGCAAAGATATTCATATGTACACATTCAACAAACAACGAATACATTATGCAGCAAGTGAATTTAATAGCAAACACGCAAAAACAAAATTAAAAAAAAAATAACCAAAACTAACAACTCTATTACAGCCACAAAATTAAATAAATTCAGCGATTTCCAAATCAACGAACAATAAATAACATAAAGAAAAAAGCTACGGTTATTTTTCATCATCAAGAAGGCCAGCATGCTAACGATCGTAGGAATTTAAAGCAAGATTGCTCGTAAATATTTATTTAGTTACTGCGATTCTTGCATAAACTTGTGATATTTTCCTTTTACAGCATGTTCAAAACATATCAGTCTCCGCTGAACAATAGCAGCTATACATATATCCCCGAAAATCATTAATAAACAGTACCTATAACTTTCAGATAGGTGCGATAGCTAAATTTTTACATACACAAAAATAGGTAAAAAGTAGAAAAAAGATCTTCCTTTAAAATCGACAAAACATGACAAAACTGGTCGCAAGAGAAGATTTTATGTAGCATATTACTGATCGTACCTTCTGGTTATAAATGAAAAGGGTAAAAGAGCGAAAAAACATAGCAAGCTTATGATTTTATTGCATGAGATGCTTAAAATGAAGAAGTTTATCTTAGATTTTCGTATCACTAAAATAATAGGAAAATATTTTACAAACAAACAAACAAAAAAACTTGATTTCAAAGCCCTGAGTAATAAATAATACTTAAGAATACAGTCCTAAACTCATTTATTAAAAACTTAAGATACATGATTAAAATTTACGCATACGATAACGATAGAATTTACGTTAACGAAAAGATTTAAGGCTTAATATATATATATATATATATATATATTAAGCATATTATATAGTATTTCCTTCATATTCCGAAAATCATCTCAAGAAATTAGCGACAGAAAGAGAAATGGGATGCTCTTGGCAAGAACTGGGATCCAGCTTACGCAGACTGCCTTCTGCTTTGCCTGAAGGAAAAAATGCCTATGCTCATGGATTTAAAACTTTTAATTATAACTCATCTTTTCTATAGTCCTAACGAGGATGCAAATTAGATGGTACGGTAACCAAGTCGAGGGTTCTGAATGTTTTAGATATACTTTTCATCAAAGCCGCAGTTTACTTCTATCTCTCGGCTCTGCCAGTGAATATGCCGGCTTTAGTCAATTCGCTAGCTGACGTTAAAACGCGCCATTAAAACACTGAACCAACTTCAACAGGAAAATTTACGTAGGATAATAGATTTATTTATAATTATATGCAATTTGAAACTTCAATTTTGCTATTTGTTCGTTTTATACACATGTGGCAGAATTTATTTGTACGCATAAGCTGTGCTTTCTGTTCACTTGCAGAATTATTACAAGCTTTTTATGTTTGTTATAATATTGCAGACGGAGTGATAATTCGCTTGTCAGTCTAACAGGATCACAAGGAATTTGATTTAATACTACACAGGAATTTAAAGCCTATATTGCTTTGTATTCATTACTTTGCAATAAAACATACTTGGAGACTTATTTGAGGCACACTGAGAGCTGAATAAATCTAACACGATATAAAAATGAGGGAATTAAATATTTTGATGCACATTTAACAGCTTACTATATTTATTCTCAGTATTATAAAAGGCACTTTTCAAAAAGTCTAAAACATTCACAGTCATGTTGGAGTAAAATCATAACAAATATAATTCTCATTCTGCCAATAACCCTTTGAATATAAATACATTAGAAAAAGTATTTGGTGGCAAGCAACTATCCTTTGTAAGAACTTGGCAAAAGGTCTAAAAACTTCATTATTAGATGAAGAATCTTTAGATATAGCATACCACATCAACCAGAAAACAGATCACACATTTTCTCCAGACATCAAAGCCCATCACGTCGTCTTTTCCTGAAAATTCTCCAGGGTGACGGGCCGTGTAATCCCACAGGTAAAAACTTCATCTCCAGTCCACATCCGGGATTATAACGGGCAGCGGGAGAGAAAAAGAAAAAAAAAATCCTTCCTGCCAGTATCATATCCCCAGAGAGGTATCCAAGAAGCAAAATCGCGTTTTCTTTATATATATATATATATTTCTCCCCTCCATCCTCATACTTGGCGGGATGGTGGAAAAAGTATTGCAGATTTCATTTCCTCAGCCGTTAGACGTAACTTTAGGTATCACGCCAAAGGGCGCGAATGAGAAGACAAAACAAAATATCGCTGAGAAATAAAAGGAGTTTTCGAGTGACGACGGATACGGGAGGCCCCATTTTTTTATTCCCTTTCCAAGAAAAGCTCTACCAGAGCTGAATTGTTTTGGATCTTGTTCCCAGGAAATAAATCTACGCAAAACCTTCCATTGAAAAAGCATTTTAGAATCGATTTTCAATAACCTTTGTAAAAAAATTTTGAGAGCCATTTTCATTTTACAAACCCGCCCTATAGTTAGCTTAGCTAATATAAATATATAGTAAAATTCAAAACTCTCTCTTCTTTATTGGTTAAGTACTCGTTCTTTAAGCAGATTTTTATCATCATGAAATGCAAAGTGTTAGAATAACTTTTATAAGTTGCAAGCAATACAGGTAGCCTATAAAACAAGCAAGTACCTTAATTTTTACTTTTTCTCCTTATTTCAGAAAGAAAAAGCAGAATATAAGATACTTTTTTTTCCTATAGAAATGGAGTTATGTACAGTACTAGCCGAGATCTGTACTCTCATAGTCTTTGCTCTCGAGGGCGACGCAGGAACATAACATATACAAACCAGATTAATGCAAGCAGTTTAGAAAGCATGCAATTAAGGTAATTAAGATACATGCTTCTTTCTTCCGCTTTCTATAGAAGAGGTTTGTTTATAGCATTTGTTGAGACCTATTCTCATACAGCCTCTGCTCTGGGGGAGAGGAGCACAACATTTACGACCAAGACTAACCACAGGTAAATTTTCTTCTTCATTTGGGCACGGAAACAGAAAGAAATAAAATATTTAATAATTTTTTTTGGTTCTCCCATTTCCTACAGAACTGGGTTATTTAAAGTACTGCTTGAAATCTGCATCCTCATAGCCTCGACTCTGAGGGGAGAGGGACAGAACATATACGAACAGATTCGATAGCTAGACGGACTAGTTTTTTCAGACTATATGTTTACACATCGCTTCTATACTTAGAGATTGGAGAAAGTCTACCACTCCAAGACTGAGCAGAGGTCGGCAGATATTCAGGCCAGAGTTTCAAGCTCCTTTAAGGAAAGTTTTTATGAACCAGCTCTTCCTGCCTGTATGAGTTTGAATGCAACATTTTTTTTTTTTATTTATTTATTTAGAGAAGCACCGGGTGGCATTTATTTGCATAAATTTAGGCGCCAAGGAGATTGTAGTAGGTAGCAAAAAATGCCGGCCTTGATTATACGCATTAATATGTATTAGGATTATGTTAAACCAAAACCAAACACGATCCTTCTTACCATTAAACTTCGTCAAATATAATGATCTGATACCTCTTACTAATTGCTTTCATAAATTTCAACGAAATTACTAAATATCTTTAATCGAAAATGGACTGCCCAGTACAAAGTCCTCTAACATTCTGTACTACACAAATGACATGGAAATGAATTTGACTGCGGTATATCAACACAGCAGTCTCTACCTTCAGTTTCAGAATATTAATTAAGATAACAAATAGCATTTAACTCCTTAGTAAGAACTCAAAATTAGATAATATTATTTTCGCTTACAGTCTGAACAAAACTATCGATTTTGCGTGCTATCAGAGACAAGCCCGTCTTCTTCAGGTGCAAAAAGTATTGTGTCAAAGGAGGAGCTGCGACGAATGCATACATATCCATAGTATTGGGCGAACCAAAGATATCATCAATAATATTTATTCCTATAGATACACGCAGAAAAAAGTACATTTTGTAATTTTATTAGCAATTTAATTGTCTCGTATTACGATTATTTATCACACTTCTTTAAAATGAATGAATAATTATAATATTTTTATTTGTTAAGTTGACCGTTCTTATTTGCTCCTCACCTGCTATGAAAACAATGATGCATTACAAGATAAATGCATTTCATATCACATTCATCTTGCATAATACTGTTTGCGATTGCACAGCTGTAGTTCTGTATTTTGAAATGTACAAATCTTTAAGGGCCTGGTAAATAGCATAATATTTATTTTAATTATTATTTGTTTGAAACCTGTAGATGGCAACGATTTGTTAAGTAATTTAAAACGGAAACGAACTTCTATTTTGGAAAACAGCTACGATATTAATTTTTACTTATTTAAAATTGTGAACTGTAAGATTCCAATAATATTTTCAATATGAAGTGAAAAGCCTTATTACTATGATCTAATTTTACGATTTGATGTTCATTTTATTTTAGTCATTATTTCCAATAATAGTCACGTATCAGCACCT